>JAIGNY010001051.1:270000-297500 GCA_020152595.1 Chiridota heheva
CGAACAATTGTAATGAAAAATTGTAATCTATTCTGTTATTGTTGCTCAAATAATATGATATCTTAAAATTAAAGATATGGGGATGAAACAGAACAAAGTGATGTTAGCCTTTGGGTTTTTTTTTTTTCGTATTGTTGTTAATTTTGAACCGAAACTTCCAGTTTGCAATAAACATATCCAGTTTTGAGATCTTCCACTTGTGGATTAGAAATCAAACAAACATTAGCAGACGACAAGTCATTCATATTTTCCACGTTGGCTTTTGGTGATTGGTTCTACAATTAGAAATATTTCATACCACTACAAAGACGTAAGAGATAATTTACGGGGAATGTGAGGTTTTTTGGAAACAATATATTCATCTGTTAGAATAATTACGATCAATATTACTTTTTATAAATTAATTTGTAAATCAAAATAATATTTTTGTTCCAATTTTAATTTAGATAGCATTATCCAAAAAGCAGGTAGCTGTTCAATAACTATGAAATATTCCTTACCTTTTTTGACAACATGGCAGCCTACATGCTAATTTTTGTTGCGGCGTTTGCCCTTATAAATTCAGTAGAAGCTGGGGGTAAAGCACTAGTTTTGCTCGACTCGATGGCAATGAGAGAGTCCCATTCAATATTTTTCAGGTCATTACAAGGTAATATGAATTATGATGAAGTTTTATGTATCTATTATAAATCTGTCATTCCCTACCGTTATATTGTATAATTGAAACATAACACTAGGATTGTAATACCAAAGTATTGCTGTGTTCACAATTGAGTTTAGGCATTGGCCTACGCATTGCATTAGGCTTAGAAAGGATGTACACAGTAATGGAAATACAATCGCTTAAAATGTAAGTTGAAATAATGGCAATGCATTTTCATTTGCATCTAATTCGATAGGGGCTAAGCCCTTATCCGGGCATTTTTTTAAAGTTGTGTTTTTACACACGCTATGCGAACCAATAAAGTTTGCTGATTTTGTTGAAATTAACGCAGTTATTTCCTCTAAACTTGGCTAATCAGATATTCTGAAAACTGGCACATGTTGATCTTGATATTCTTTATAACATTAGGTCAAACTTTGCTCCATTGGTGGCAATGATGAAGAATAGTCTTACTTAAAGTTGGCCATTTTAACGTTAGTGTCAATGAAAAGTAGGGTTTGTTTTCACCGACAACTCAATTGTGCACACATTGGGACATCAGACCGAATACTCGAATAAAGCCTAGGATAGGAAACTTGATTTTCTGATTTTGGTCAGTCACGACTTCAGTGTTGCTGAAATTTGAGAGAAATGTATACCATTTTTGTCAAACTAGTTAAGCTCCATGTTGAAGATCTTCGGCATTATTACCTTGCGCACATGTATCACTTAGAGTGATAAAGTAGGCATACTTTCCACACAGTGGTCGCCATCATAGGCCTACCAAGTTCCAGCATGACACCACCAAACAAAAAATATATCCAACAGGTGATTGAATGTCTGTTTTTCTGCCATTAATTCCAGTACAAAATTAACTGAAGTCCTATGGTTTTGGAACTTGCAACTCTTATTTCACAGGAAAGTAATATAATAATGAGCTAAAGTGAAGTACATATTTTTGCTATGAAAATGTTTTGTGAGGTTTGGTGGTTTTGCTGCTTAAATTCTGTATTGTTTTGTCATCGAATACGTGGGTTTCTGACCTTGAGAATTGAGCCACTACAATATATCTTAACTAAGTGCCCTTAAAGTGTTAAACATTATTTAAAGGAAAAGTATTTCAAATTTGAATTCAGAAGTAAAATTAGTGAATGCCGCCATGCTGGTAATGTACTTCCGGTTTTCAATTTTCCTTATTGATTGCAAGAAATTTGAGATGTTATCGATAATACATGTAGGCCCATATGTTCGGTCAGCGGATGTGTAATCGATAACATGGTATATTTCTTTTCTTGATCAATTGGCAACCGGAAGTGACGTTATCAACACGCCAGTGTTCATTTCTGAATGTAATTATGGAACAATACCTGTCCTTTTTGCTTAGCCTACTACAGTCTGAACTAGCTTTAAAAAACTAGTGAGAGCAAAGACATACATAGACAGAAACTCTCTGTTGACTTCTCTTGACTTCTCTGTGTAAAGTTAATGATGACCTCAAAGTTTTTTTGTGAGTAACTCTGGCTTTCCTATATAACCTCCAAATGTTACAAAATTAGATTATCTTGTAGCTAAGATGTTCAAAAAGCTGGTACGCTTGTTATCTAAGCAAAATTGTTTCCTTAAAGTAGAAAAAAAAAAGTTTTTTTGGCGAAAACTGTTGAACAATATGAGAATTGCGTAATCAGACCACACAAGCGTACTCATGTAATCGAAGATCAACAGATCCGCCAGCTATATTAAAGAGTCTACCTTTGTACGTGTTGCACAAACATTTCCTTAGTTTTTTATCATTTCCACAAATGTGCATACCAGAAAAAAGCATGCAAGTGCAATTCACGCTTATTGCATCGTCTTTTCACTGTACGCTGTCAGACATATAAAATACGCTTGCCCAATTGATTAATAAAGATGCATTTCTGTGTGTGACACTGCATGTTATCGTTTTTAGCATACGCGAAACAAAATGGGTCAGAATTTTATTTTCATTACCAATTTTTTACATATTCTCAAGCAAATTTAATTTTCATTTTAAGGTGAGATTGTATAAAAGATACTAAAGTAAGAGTGAATGAATTTTCATGTATGTTGGTGTTAATTATGATACTAAAATTTTAATTGTCCTAAATTTTTAAGGCAGCTTTTTTTGAGCACATGTTAAATCCCATTGACTTTTGCTTTAGTGTGCATTTTTTTTCTTTCTTCAATGAGTGAATTCCTACACCTAAAATCAGCAAACTTTGTGGAATAAAGCTGATGAAGGAATACTTACTGTACTAGACATACATAAACAATATGGACCTTGAAAGGATATGATATGGGGTTGAAGGCTTCCTACTATTGGCGGGCTGCATAAAGCCCAGAAATGAGTGGATGTGTTTGTCAGGACTGGTAAATCCTGCAAAGTTGCAGCCATTGGAGAGCAATCAATGTTTTGGGTCCTTCCATAAAGATGGACATGAATTTAGTCCACAATCAACATCCATGGGGACCATTAGTGTGTAGACTGCATAGATAGGAAAAACCTCAAATTTTTGTTGATTTTTGCTTCTTTCTTCAAAACCCCCCAACCCCCCAAGTCATGAAATTTATGATTGTCGTACAAGTTAGTGCATGCTATTTATAACTTAAATTTTGAAGTTAGCGGGAAGAAGTTAAAGATTCATTTCATTTTCACAATTCATATCACACTTTTGTTCTATACACATTTTTTTTTTTAGATTAAAGTTAATATGTTGTCTATTTTCTCTACAGATCGAGGGTTTGACTTAACTTTTAAAACAGCTGATGACCCTGGTTTAAAATTATCCAGTTATGGAGAATATCTTTATAAACACCTTGTATTGTTTTGCCCATCTGTAGAAGGTAAGTTTTTCCAATTTGTTTTGTGTGCATGTTTCTTTGCTACTTTGGAAGTGTTGAAGTCTATGTAAACATGTTAGTGGTTGATTTTGGTGGCACAAGCAGAAATAAGGCCATTACTTTAAAGTGGTCCTGCCATGCCTTTTAAAAAAATAGAGATTTAACATGACATAGGTTTTTCATATCCCTAAATTCAATAATCCGTCAAGAAATCCTGGTTCTAAGTCCATTTTCATGATGAAATAGGACTTGACAATTGATCATTTATTGCTTGCTCTGAAGAAAAAAAAGTTAAAAGGGATTTGTGACGTCATAACAGTTAGCTACGTCATTTCAGGGACTGCTGATCGAAACATTGCATCACACACATACAAATAGCGTCTTATTGCGAAAGTTTTTCGGGCTGTTTAGATCTTAATTTCTCTTTTCGAGTTCAAGCTATGATAAAAATAATTTGGAAATGAATGAAGAAGATTCTCATAAAGAAGGAATATTGTTTGTTTTTTAATTTGAACCACTTGAGACAAGAAGGAAGGATCAGGCTTACAACCCTTACACGGTCCTACACTGCAGTACAAAGCCTGCATATTAATCGGCATGAAATTCTTACTGTTTCACAAGTAATATTTTGTTAAACATAATCAAATTGAAGTGTTTGCAACTACATTTAACTTCTTTTTTTTATGTCCAATAAAAAAAGTTTTATTTATCAATGTTTAGGTCTCTGTCGCTTGACCTTTAGTCAACAGGCCTACGTGAACTGAATAGTTCTTTCATGCAATTCCATTTGCGTTTTTGCACTTGAATTGAAAGCTTTTGAATAAATTGTGAAAATGTTGTTAAATAATTTATTAAGTTTTGATATGCTAAAAGCATATGGACACAATTACAATTCAGTTCTATTTTATTGATTTTTCTTCTTTCGATCATATTCCACACTATACATAAAATAAATCATACAAATTTTCAACTGATTAATTAGCCCATTTGGTCATGGCTTTGTCTTTTCAGCTAGAGGTTATGAGTTTGAGTCTCACCAAGTTTTTTTTTCTTTTTTTTTTCTCTGTTTTATTTGAATTTGTATTACTCGCAGAACACTTAAATTTTCATGTCAGAAAGCTACTGTTTAAATCGAACAGAACGGGTAACAATCTGGCTTGAGCTGAATATGGCACTGTACCCGGTAAGCCCTGAAAACTCGGTTCATGTCAAGTGCACAAAACACATTTCTTGAATTGTCTCGTTTTTGTTGCCCTTTTCCATTAAAAAACAACTTATAGTTCGAGAATTTATATTACTGCATCTTCCAACTACACAATGCTGCTGCATTTTGTTTAATATTTGCTTGGAAAATGTAATATTTTAGAAGAACAAACAGAGATGCTGTCGATAGTAGTTGTGAAATTTCAATGGCGGCCACACATTATATGTGGCATTGAAGCAGTCTTTCCTAAAATGATGTCATTGCGTATTGAGCCTTATACTGGGCTTTTGCATCAAGGTTAATAAAAAGTGCATTTTTTTTTTTTTGCGATTTTTTTGCAATCAATGGGGTTTTGTGCAGAAAAAGTTATATTTTTGCAAATCAAATTATCCAAATAACCTAGTTAATGTAAGATCCGACCCCATTGGCAGGACCACTTTAAAGGGACACTAGATGGAACAGTGAAGATGCAATTTTCTGGAGACTCTTTATATATTTTAAGTCTAAAAGCAATAGATTCCATCAAAAGTGTTCACTTTGCTTCTTTTTGGTTCCGATGCGATAGCATCAGGAACCTATGCGGTCATGATGGTGTGTGTGTATATGTGTTTAAGATGGCCAGCTCGTAAACACGATATCTCAAGAAAGGTACACTGGATTAATGTCATATGTGGTACATAGATAGCCCATGGCCGTCCGTTTTGCATCATACTGGGCATGATAATATTGTTGGTCACTGTGTACATGCTTATGTTATCAACAGATTTCATTAATATGCATGGTGGGCATGGCTTAATCATATGTATGCGTGCTAAATGGTATAAACACCATATCTCATGAATGGTATTTGCATGTATGCCATGTGTTACACAGATGGGTTATGGTCTGTACATATGTTTTAATGTTGTGGTAGTGATGTCATGAATATTATTGAGCAGGCAGGGCTTACTGAAAAATTCTTGAAATAGGATAAATGAGCAACCATTTTTGCATCATCCTTGCTATGTTGCTATGACAATGTTTTTAATTATTGTGCAAATTAAGGTTTTGACTGTTAGCATTTTTTTCATAAATGTACAGCTGTCACCATTTCAGTTGGCTAACCATTTAAGTGTAAGTGATGACGTAATTATCCAGTGATGTAATATTCTATTATACTGTTAATGTGCATCATCACTCACATCATGCATGTATCGGTCATTTCCTTATGCAAACTTGCAAAGCCTTCTGCCATTTTGGGTATGGATTGCGTTTCCATGTTGAGGTAAACACTATAAACGAGAGTGGTGAAAATTTATATTCTATCTGATAAATGCAAGATGAAAGTTCATGGAAAATAAGTTGTACTAATGGAAAGGGAACACACACCACCGGGGCTCAATCATTTTCATTACACATGAAGGAAATTATGGAATGTCTTCAAGAGAATGAAAACAACCACAAAAATCACAATACTGCACACTAACAAACTTAGTTTTTCATTGAAGAAAATATGTTAGGAACATACCGTAAGCAATCCTGTAAAATGATTTAAAACAAAACTTTATTTTCAATTATCCCGATAATAATCCAAGCACTGTCGACAAAGTTTAGTAGGCCAAAATTGCCATAAAATATACTGCACATGTTTGCACACACAGTAAGTCCACAATACCTTGTGCTTGAGATATCCAGGGATGTCTAAGACATACGCAGTTCGGATTTAACGTGGGATTCCCCTGGAATTTTGCATGGCTCACTCAATGATTCTTCCATGTGGAATGTAAAAAAAGTTAGTACGGTATCCCAATGACCTTATTAGGAGTTACAGCGTGGCTCTGAGCAAAAGATTTGCATGTGGGCCAGTCAGTGGTTGAAGATGTACTGTGATTCGATAGTGAATCGATAAGGGTGTAACTTTCTTGTTTGTGTGTGTAGTTGATGGATTATGTTAATGAGCACTAGCCTGGGCCTTCCTTATGAGCGCAAGCTAGCTGTGTTTCATCCGATTCCAGGTACCGTGGAAATGTTTAGTGTTATGCATATGGACACCGGGTGAAATGTGAAGGCAATAACTTAATGAGTGGGTAAAGATTGACACAAGAAGGAAAAGGTTGGTTAGATGGTTTCGTGAGTTTTCGTGAGTTTATTTAAACTTTAAAGAAAAAACATAAAAATTGAAATAACATTCGTTTACACGGAGCATGATTTCCTAAACGGATAATAAAACAAATGTGCGGGTAAACAGTTAAAGGGATAACCGTTACAACCTTAGTGCAAATGCTAATGTTATCAACATTTTTATTAATCTACATGGTGGGTGTGGCTTATGAATAAATATCATAGAACAAGTATTTCATGATATGCAATGACATGACAGTCAATTTAAATTTTGGAAATCAATCAGCTTATGAAAAGAAAGTATCGGAAGCACAAAACCTTTTGGTTCTGGTTTCTGTAAGATTGATATGCAATCATAAGGTATGACCTTAGATTTTAAGGCATGACCTACATCTGTAACGCATGACCCAGTGATAGAAGTCTAAAGGCATAAAGTGATTATGGGTTTTCTTTTCTAATGCATTGCTGCATAGTTACAAAACCTTATGTAGGGGCTCTGTCCTCTTTTGCTTGTGGTGGTGAGATATTGGTGGGAAACAAGAGTTTGGTCAAATATGTTTGATCTTGGTATTCAAAGCTACATAGGATTGTGATTGTGGTGTTGTAAATGTAGTGGGTTGGGATTTTGTACATAGATGTCTGGTTATTTTCCCATTACAAAGAAAACAGCAGGTGGTAATTTAAGGTGTTAGGTGTAGTTATGGAGTGGAGTGTAGTAAATATGATGAAGCGTTAAGGTATCTGCAGTTGGTAAAATGTAGTTTACCTGTAAGTTTTCATACTTGTATTTTCTTTCAGAATTTGGAGGTGAATTAGAAACAGAAGTTATAACAGATTTCATCGATGGAGGTGGTAATGTTTTAATAGCTGGTAGCTCCTCAATAGGTCAGTACCATACTAAATGATGTCAAAAAATGTTACTGTTACCTTATTAATGTTAAACTAGCGTCAGTTATGTAACTTGAAACATTCTTTTATGAAATAATTTAAGATTAATGTTGAAGCATCATGTTTAACTACACATTTAATGCACTGGGCAAAGGACTTTAGCTTGAGTGGAATGGTTTAACTGAAGGAGGGCCGATTGCTAGGTGAAAGGTCTTAAACAGTGCATTCAATCATACATTAATCTTGTTTATAAATTTTCATGTCAGATTGTTTAAATTGCTTAAAAGAAAAACTTCTGAAAAGAATTACAAACAAGGAAAGTTATAGTTATTAATAACTTCACCTTTTGTGGAAAAGGGATAAACCATAGTGCATTACCAGTTGATACACTGGTCATTACAATACAAATACTAAAAGGAAATTTTTTAAGTATTTAAAACCATCTATGAATCAGCTTAGTAATAGTTACATTTGCATTTTCAAGGCTAATAGCATTTTTTCTCTCAATTAAGCTCAAGTTGTCGCTATCTGTCCACGATCTTTCAACATTATATTTGCATGGATTTATCTGATTGGTCACTTAAGACTTCTGTATCAATCTGAATCTGAAAATTCTACCTGATAAACTGTATATTTTTTCAAGCGTTTATACCTTTAATCTTGACCACAGGTGAACCAATTCGTGAAATAGGTAGTGAATGTGGTATTGAATTTGATGAAGAGGACACAGCAGTTATCGATCATCTTAATTACGACATTAAAGATGAGGGTTATGTAAGTACCTAGTTTTTCATTTTATATGATTCCATTTCTTTTATTGTTCAACTTTCAGTGTAAAATCAAAATCAGCAGAAAGCACTCTTGTGAAAAGTAAGGATGTAATATTGTGATCCAGTACTTTTCTTCCATGCCACGGTACTGGATATCAGCTAAGCTACGAAATTCTCACCAGAGTTCTCAATATTGTATGTGTTTCCCGTTGACTTTTACAAGTGTTCGAATAAACTCATTGGATGACCATATCTGTAATCAACTATTGAAATACGCCGGAAAGAGCACCAAATGTTCTCTTTTTCCAGTGCATGAAGCAATTCCCATAATCATGACTCTTTCCATCAGGATGAGTTGTTTGCAGTTGGACAAATTAAAATGACAAATGAAAAGCAGTCTTGGAGAATCATTAATAGCTCTCATTGTTTCAAATGTAGTTTGATTTCTACCCCACAGCATACATTGATTGTGGCAGATCCAGAGAATATGTTGGAAGCCAAAACAATTGTTGGAAGTTCAAAGGCTGCTCCTGTGTTATTCAGAGGTGTTGGGTGAGTGTACTTATATAATACACTGAATTCTTATATAGTGCTTTTCCACTTGCAATGCAGGCTCAAAGTGCATTGCAATGGAAACTTCAAGGCCCAAATTGGCATCCAACAAACAGCACACATGCCTACATGTACTATTACACTGCTCTGATCCCTTATGCTAAGCATCAAGGGAGAGGGCAGCACTTCCCGTAATTTCAAGTCTTTCGTATGACTCAACCGCGGATTGAACTCATGACCTTCCGACTGGAAGCAGGGCTGGAAAAACCACTCACCTGCTTGCCATAGGCAAGAAAAAAACTGGCGAATAGAAATATCGTAATTTACTGTGGTACTTGCCACACTTAATTAAGCCTTGCCAAAAATGATTGGTGAGTGACTTTAAAAAAAAATCCAACCCTCCTGGCTGGAAGCGGGTGCTCTACTAATAGAGCAATATATATCTGAATTTGAGAAATAATCTGAAAAACTACGAAAGCTGACAAATTAAAAGACTTCAGTTGAATAGATTTCCACTGCTCTAAGTAAATCCAGTTATTTTGAATCGTCTTCTACAAGGTTATTAGAAATTACAAATTGTTAAGTAGGGTGTGACGTGTGGCTTCAAATAGCCATGTGGGGGACACATACATGCTGTATTTTAATCATAGATACAAAATTGATCAGATCATGCATAGCTATCAATGTACAACAATGAACCATTGTGGGTTTGATGGCACAAGTCTATTTACTGCTTCTGCAGTTCAAGAAATACATGTTCAATTGAATTTCATATGACATGTGTGGTGCATTATCAAAAAAACCTCTTCTAATGTGATTACATGCATGCCTAGTTGAAAACGTAATTAAAACCAGAGCATCACTGATGCTGATTCAAACCCTTTAAATTTTGTGTCAAGTTTTCGAGTGTCCAGCCTGTGGTGGTAATTTGTTGTCGATAAAAGAGAATGATGGCATGATGAAGGTTATTGATGTCAAGTCCTCAGTCTTTTGAAATGATATGCCATGTTTTTATTGAGAAGCTATTGATTGCTTGTAGTTGAGAGCTTTTTAATGCAATTCTTTATATTTTTGTCCTAAATTTCAGTGACTGAAAATCATCAAACTGACCAGTTTCTCCTGCTATACTTCGATCAAGCTAGGATATAGGAATAAGATAATGCAAGAAAATTTGACAAATTAGAGAAATTGAAATCATAATTAAAAGAGTAAGCCTAATTGCATAACTTTGGTCCTTATACATGTTAAAACTAATAACCAAACAGGATCTAAATTTTGGAAACAAAAGAAAAATATTATCATCAGACCTTGGAAATATTTTGTAGCCACAATCTCGTCAACACTTAATAACCAATTTATGATTTCCTCAGAATGATCGCTGACCCTGATAATCCTCTCGTCGTGGATGTCCTCCATGCATCCTCATCAGCATACTCCTACAACCCAAAGGAAGAGGTGACCGAGTACCCACTCGCAGTAGGCAAGAACACTCTGCTCGCTGCAGCCCTCCAGGCAAGGAACAATGCTCGAGTGGTGTTCAGTGGATCCGTGGATCTCTTCAGTGATGCTTTCTTCCAGTCATCTGTACAGAAAGCTGCGACAGGATCAAAATTGTGGGTTTGCCTTTTCAAATTTTGATAAATTGACCATGCAAGTAAAGTTGCTTTTTTAGGTATTTCCATTTTTTTGTGAAATAGGAAGTTATAGAAATATTTTTAAACCAATTTTAGCCAAACGTAATTACTTCAGTACCTCATCCAATCAATTGCTGCGGGATCCTTCCCTTTTGTTACCCAAGCAATCAGCCATTATTGCTGGAGAAAAAATTGTATGCATGCACCCATATTGAAATAGACCTACAGTTCTGCACTACAAATTGTAGAATTTCACAATATGCATTTTCAAAAGTATGAGAATCACATTGGGATAAGATTTTGTGTAGAATGTATGTAAAAGATTGTTGTGCATTATTCCGGTATGAGTGATGTTAAAATATGTTCCAATTGCATTGCGATAAAATTTGATGTTTTGGTTGACCTTATATTTTTGTCACACGTAGTACACACATTGGTTGTGCATTTCTACTGTACTGGGATGCATATTGTTACAATTACTTTTGATAAGCCGGTTCCTATCTGACTTGGGACAAAAGATTTCAGAAGAACGTTACTTTGGAGTCATCCAATCTTGAAACTTGATTACAATATCACTTCCTTTTGTCGCTTTTTGCAGATTCGAGCAGTCAGGAAATCAAAATCTTGCAATAGCTCTTTCAAAGTGGGTGTTTAATGAGCAAGGGGTCCTGAGGGTGTCGCGTGTGTCCCACCACCTGGTAGGGGAAACAACACCTCCGAGGTCCTACACAGTTGAAGATCAGGTGGTGAGTATGTAAAACTGGCTGAATCCAAAAAGAGGATTTAAACTGCATTTTTCTTAGGGTAATGCTTTCAAACATTTTTGCACAATTTTTGTTGTGCATATGTTGTTAGGAGCTATAACCTCTGTGTCATATAATGAATTCCAGAGACTGACACCTATATGGCTGAAGAAGTTTGAATTAAAGGAGTGCAGACTTGCAAATGTCCCTTCTAAAGTTGGACCATTCTACTCCGGCCAAAGTCCTTTGCCCCGTGCATTCAATATGCATAAACACTCTGCCTCAACATTAATCTTTAATTACAGTTGATTTGAGCATTGATATCAAATATCAGTAAAATTATGTGCAAGAAAAGTGCATTAACATATTCTAGAGACTCGAGAATAATATGCCCTCTTATTTTGACGGAGCTCTTTTAAGCAAAGTTTGACCTTTTTTCATATCAGGAGTACAACATTTGGATAGACATCCTTGTGAATGGTGAATGGCAGCCATACGAAGCTAACGACGTTCAGATGGAGTTTGTCAGAATTGATCCATTTGTGCGAACAACTCTCAAGGGCAAAAGTAAGTACAGTAACAATTCCTCACTTACTGAACCAGTTGGAACTGGAGGTAAATGAGATTATTGAACATTTTGGATACATGGGGCTCACACAAATTTTAAGCCATGAAATAACTATTCAAGGAGGGCAATTTAGTGTAGTGCTGTAAATAGGAACACATACCCACGGTTTTGGTGGTTACAACTGTGGGAAGAATGGGAAGTATTTTTGTCATTAATTTATCATTAATAAAATGAATTTTTGTGGTTCCGATGCGATAGCATAAGGAACATATACAGTCATGATGGCATGTGTCTGTGTTTGTAATGGCCTGCTGGTAAATGCGATATCTCAAGAACCATACTCTGGATTTATGTCATATGTGGTACACATATAGCCCATGATCCGTAGATTTGCCCTATTATTTTGTATTGTGATGTCTTGCATATTAATGAGTAGGCAAGGCTTAATATAAAAATCTTGAAATGCTTTTATTTTGACAATCACATGTCTGTTTCATTTCATATTTGTTGTGATAATGATGTTAGCTAGTGTGTATGTGTTCATAGTATAAAAACTTTGACTCTCATTAATATGCAAAGTGGGCGGGGCTTAATATGATTTTCTAAACAAAAAGCTTGTAAACATGATATTTCAAAAACTATGAACTGGATTTATGTCATGTGTGGTACACTGTCATGTGTGGTACACAAATAGCTCATGGTCTACAGATGTGCCCTATGTTTTTGGTGGTGATATCATGCATATTGATAAGTGGGCGGGGCTTAAGTGAAAAATTTGAAAAAGTGATAAATGAGCAACTGTATGTCCGTTTTGTGTCATATTGGGCATGATAATATTGTTGGTTATTGTGTACATGCTTATGTTATCAGCAGATGCCATTAATACCCATGGTAGGCGTGGCTCAATGTTAAAGTGCTAAATAATGTAAACACCATACTGTATCTCATTAACGGTATATCAGATTTATGCCATATGTCGTACACAGATGAGTCATGGTCGATACATATGTTCTATTGTTGTGGTAGTGACCCATGAATATTAATGAATAGGCGGGTAGTGACCCATGAATATTAATGAATAGGTGGGGCTTGAAATAGGATAAATGAGCAACCATTTTTGCATCATATTTGTTATGATGATGTTGTTAATTATTGTGCAAATGCTAATGTTGTTGACATTTGTATTGATCTCCATGGTGGGAGTGGCTAATGAATAAATATCCTGGAACAAATATTTCATGATATGCAATGATATGACGGTTAATACAAATTTTGCAAATTAATCAGCTGATGGAAGAAAAAGCATCGGAACCACAAAACTTAGGTTCTGGTTATTTTTTAGTTCTTGAGTAAGCAACAGTATATGTGGTAAAAAGGTAATGTTTTGGCCACAATGTTTTGGGTTTATTACTCTAAGAATGCTCCCCATGTAATTATGCAATGAAAAATACATTAAATTGCAAAAGAGAGAACATGTGTGGTAAAGTGTGAGCATGTAAAGATGTATTTACTACATTTATATTAATTCTGTCACAATTTTTTGTGGGAAGATTTGTACACCTTTAGTCAGAACTGGGAAATTTTATAATTCCAACTTTGCCCATACCAATTGTGTGTTTGCACAGTATGGATGGTGCTGCCATGCTAGTGAAGTTTCAGAACCTCACATTCTATCAAATTTTCTCTGACAACATACTTGTAATTCAAATGCATTGTTCAATGGTAAATTAAACCATCAGTCCATATATTTACAGTCTAATACTGTTCAGTAAACGTATGTCCTGATGGTTGGCATTACCATGGTGTTTGGATGAGTGAGACTGATAACTGATGGATTACTGTACCTTGAAACAAGAGTCTTTCGGCAAGCTGACACTATCTGCAGAAAAAAACGATCAATTAAATTGGATTTTTAAAAATAAATAATTTATGGACAGGCAGAGGCTGAATTGCTTACATATCAACAAAAAAAGAAACAATAGAAAAGAGCAAAAATCCTCAACTATTGGCCATTTTGCAGCTCTTCTAATTGTCAGGTGTTAATATTTGTATGCAATTTGGTCTAATAGTTTTTATGCAAATTTTTGATGTATGAATGGGTAAACCTCAAATTGCTCATGTCTTATGTTATTATGATTTCTTAATCTTGTTTCTAAATCATCCACTGTAACGTTTGACATAGAGTAGCTGCTTCTGACCATACATGTACTCCTACCTGTATAATATCATTTCTGCAAAACACTGGAATCATTACCCATTGTAGGATAGAGCACACATTTTTTCCTCACTCACTCTTCCTAGACAGCTCTCAATTTTGATGAAAAGTTTTCTGTAGCTTGTAACGTAGCTCTTTTTCTTTACAGAGGGTCGTTTTACAGTGCAGTTTAAGCTCCCAGACGTCTATGGAGTTTACCAATTCAAAGTTAACTACAATCGTATTGGTTTTGTTCATCTCTACAGTACTACCCAGGTAAATGAAACATTATGAAATTTGATGTCAGACTATTTGTGGCACATATGTGACAAATGTCAAAAACAATAATGACTGTAGATCAATTCCACATACTGGCGAATGTCTTTGTGACTAAAATGAATATAAAAGAACAGTTAAAAGATTCATTTGCATAATAACTTGCTTAAACTTCATTGTGTTCCCTCTTCAACAAGGTATACATTTTGTATTTTGCTCTTCATAATCACAATGAAAACTCTATCCAAATATTAAAGAATCTTTAACACAAATTTTCTCAAAACTATTTCCTACATTTGTCACTATGCAGAAAGAGGAATGATATATGTGTTTACTGGGACATTACTTTTTACTGAAGTTGTCTGTTTGTAGGTCTGTATATTTTTTCGTTACCAGGATCCAGGATAACCTAAAAGGTATGAAATGAGTTTGGAACTTATGAAAAGGACACATCAATCTCCTTTTTTTTTTTTTAGTTGAGTATAGATTGAATATATAGTTTGGTGGAAATTGCAAATGGAACTGGGACCCAAGATAATATGGAAGAATATGAGAGGAACTGAGCTGGAATATATCTATGGTTCCGGAAATCGGAAATTCATGAAAAGAAAAATATATATAAATAATTAGATTTCTTGAGTAAACAACAGTATATGTGGTAAATTTGTGCTCTAAAAACGTCAGCTATTTAATTGTGCAAGGAAATTAAGATTGATTTAAATTGAAATTGTGAAAGAGGGAAGTATATAAAGATGTATTCACTACATGATATTATTTCTGTCGCAATTTTTCATGAGGAGATTTTGCTCAGAACCATGGAAAATTTTATGAATGATTTCTTCTCCAGAGAGAAAAAACTGTGTTCTTTGTGGAATACTGCAAAAATATAGCTATGCCCAGAAGATAAACAAATGGTGTAAACAAAAGCGAATGATTCATAATGATCTTGTTGTAAACAAATGAAAAACAAACAAGGCATGAACAGAACTGAAGACAGTTTGACATCAAAGATATAACATTGTGACTGTAATGAGGTGGCAGAGATATCTGCACCTGCAGAGTGATGTCAAGTTAATTGGTAGGTTTGGACAAATCAAGATCAAAATCAAAATCAAAATCAAAATCAAATCTAGTATAAAATTCTACAGTACTGTACGTTCCCAAAGGTGACATCGCTCACTCCCTTTCTTTTAAATTATTCAATAAAAGTTAAACTGATTGAAAATTCATCAAAAAATGCCGCAGAGAGTAAATAAAAAAGCCTCATGATAATGAGTTATCATTTTAACTGTGTAGTTCTGATATTTCCTCTTTTGTAAATTTCCATAGATTTCAGTTCGTCCATTTGAACACACCCAGTTTGAACGTTTCATCCCATCTGCCTACCCATACTACGCGGGTGCCTTTTCCATGATGGGCGGATTATTCCTCTTCAGCCTCGTCTTTCTTCATCACCGCGAAGACCCAAAGGACAAAAAAGATTGAGACCTATTATGATCCCTCCAAACGTAGCAAATCATTTTTGTATGATTTTTATTCATAAGAAATTCTGCAGAATATTGGGTTTTACCTTGTTTCTGTATAGTAACAAAGTTAACATTTGTCCTTTTAATATTTCCAAACACTCACATTTTCCATGTGGAATACATGTAATTTTCCTTTATACTTATTTTGTTTCCTTTCCCACCCTTTTAAAAAAAACTAAAAGTTGGAATCTAAGAAAGAAAATCCATTAAAGTTTGCCCTAAAGGGCTGCTTTTCTTTACATTTGTTGCAAAATGTGGTGAATTAAATTGTACTTAAAGTAATATAAACCCAACACGCAATAGGGGCTGTATTTCTCCTCAAGCACATTTTTATCCTGCTACATTCCATTGTGATTGCAAAGGAATTTCATCAAGTGTTTTTATTTTGCTCCTTTGTTTATATTGGTTTTTGTGAGTTGCAACGCTCAATCTTTTAGATTAGTGAGCTCTTAAATCTTCTCCTGGGTGGTGGGTGTTTTAGCTTTTTTTGGTCATTATTTAACCTTAGGGGTTAACATTGCAGCAGTCAACAAGGTTTACATATGAGAGACACCTCAAGAAATAAAAACGCAATTGGAAGGTCACTAGGAATCTTCTCCTAACCCCCCCTCCCCACCCTTCAAAGAAAGACTTGCCATTGGTTTGATTTGATATGTGTTTGAGGTGCTCACTTCCTTTCAAAGTGATACTAAGATCAAGTTCTAGTTACATGCTTAATTGAAGTTAAGAGTAAGAAATGCATGTTGTGAGATGCACACTGAACTGATTTGAAACAACTTTCTTATATCGTGCTATCTTGATTTTTATTGCTTTTAAACAACATCGGATTTTAGCTCTCTATAATTACACCTCGTTTATCAACTAATCTCATTCACTTACCAAGCAAAATTGAATTGTACTTAAAAGGTATTGAAAAAAACTCAACCAAAATGGATACTTTTCAGCACTGTCACTTACATATTTTAAATCTTATAAGCTGTATGAATGTTTTGTATAAACAGTGTGTTTAGTTGAGTGGAGTTGTTGACATATTTGAACAAATACTTGAAAAAAGATTACCAAGAAGAAATCTTCTCTTTTGGGAGCAGTATCTTCTTCAGTGATAATCATGGTATAATTTCCGTGCCATTTTATGACAGAAGTTTGCAGTGTATCTCCCTTTGCCCCTCTAATGCTTAGTATTTTTGTTCAGGGAGGGGTGGTGGAAGTGGACAGGATATAAATTATGTTTGCTGCTTCAAGGATACACACATATAGTGAAAACTATATTCAGAATATGTATGGTTAAAGCAGGGATATGTTATTTAGATAAATAACGTATCCCTGGCTAAAGTGATTGTCCTTATAATATGTGAATCAGAACGTGAAATGTCATGTTTATGAGCTGTGACACTTTTAAATTTGATAAAAATGAATAAAAATCAGAAACTTTATGTAACTTGTGCATATTTTATTTTGAGTTTATATTTTGTATAAAAGATTAGAGGTTCAGGGGTCAAGCAAGTTTATTTTAAATGAAAGATACCATAAAGAGTAGCAAAATGGTGAAGAAACTACTTCAAAATCGCATTCTGTTAAAGGAATGTTCCTGTGGTTTGTTATTTTTATTTACATGATAAGAGGACTATTAAAGGAACATTTTGGTGTAAAAATCGTATTGATATCCTTTTCCGTTTAGGAGTTATTGCATTTCAAAATTGCGCAAGTGTGTTGAAAGGTGACCTCACAGTGTACAGTGTGATGTCTATTAAAAGACAAATCCAAGACAATTGTGTATTTCTTTGAAAATCAATTCTCTTACTAAAGTACTGGAAGCATTTTTTTGTTTATTTACTGAGATTGGTAGAGAATGTGATTTGACCATCTGCTCATGAACCATCCACTCCTGAATAAGTTTTTTTGTTTTATAGAAATACATAAGAATTGTCTTGGATCTGCCGTTATGACATCACATTTTACACCTCGTGGTTACACTGATGAAGCTTTAAATGTAATAGCTCCAACACAGAAAAATATATCAACATGATTTGTGACACCAAATTGTTCCTTTAAAAGTCCTCTATCTTATATATGAAAATTCACAGGAATATTCCTTTAACAGGCATGTGAGACCTACGCTATTTAGCGGATTACCACGAGAACTGCCTTGACCCATTTCATCTACACATGCAATTTCTTTTTTCGTCTTATGCTGAAAAAAAGTTTGAAAAGTGTATGTAACTACAGCTTCTGCACTGAAATTAGTCAGCTGATATATCGGTAATGTAACTGTTTATCGATTTAGGGTTTATTCTAACGATACACTACAAATATATCCGACGCCTTACGCGTCTTGTCAATGTTCTGGCTCTTGCTAAAGTGTCCAAATTATGCGCACGTGTGTTCTACATCAGGATTATAGATGTTCGATATCTTAACACTAGCGTCACTCTTTAATGAATACAATGCGTTAATGTGTTCTTTTTAATATAGGCCTAATACGATTCTAGTTACCAGCTTTTACGCTGATTTAAAGTTGCAAAACACCTGGTGTTCCCATGACATGAACGCGTCAAAACAACATGTTCTTAAGTTACACACATAGTGTTATATTTTCCGCCATGCATTGTCACATGTCTCCGCGAAAACAAAACGCACACTCGCTAAGCTCAATAACAACTACATATCATATCATACAGTCGTCAGACTCGACAGTGTAGTGATCATGTTTCAGGGTCATTCTCTGTTACGTTACTTGTGTGACGGGCTGGAAAATGGTCCAGTGGATCCCTGGGATACTCCTGGGGTCCACTGGGGCCATTCTCTGTTACGTTACGTGTGTAAACAGTCAGCAAATTGCCTTTCTGCGTTTTGAACTTTTGGGAGTTTGCTTTGCATAGACATACATAACAGGTAAACTACCGAATAATCTGATCCTAAAATTACAGTATTTGTATTTTGTTATTGTTTTGCATCTAAATAAGCATCATTAGATTTATAAACAGACGAGGCTGGGTGCAGATTGTGTTTAACATTCTCAATTTTAACTGAACAATCATAGTAGGCCTAGTCTAACGTTATACGCCTAGCCCGGGTTATGCTAGGGTTGGGTTCAGGGTTAATGGCTAAACCTCTTAGGCTATAGGCTACTGTTACTGTGAAATTAAAATTGAGAATGATAAATACAATCTGTACCAAGTTTCGTCTGCTTATACATTTGAATGATGATTATTTAGATGCAATACAACAACAAAATACAAATACTGTAATTTCAGGATAAGAATAATCGGTAATTTACCTGTATATATCTCATTCAACTACAGCTCTCTGGTCACTGAACACCAAGTGTTCAAATTAACCAATTTGAACACGTCTATGCCTTTCTGTTACATGCCAATAACATGTAAATATGTTCACAAAAAGAACGGGTGTATGTATTCACTATTGGACGCTTGATGTTCAGAAGTAGAACACTTGTGTTTATTCATTAGAACACCAGTGTTCAGAACAACAAGACGCATTCTAAAACTGTTACAGTTTTGGTGTTCAAATAGTGTTCAATTCTTGAATACTTGAATTTGCCGTGTATACCTTTCTTTAGCCCTTGTTATCATGGACTAGATTTGCCCATATACCGAAATTGGGGGGGTGGGCAAATTTAAAATTGGTGAGGGGGGTGACAAAACCATGTTAAGATGTAAACAAATCATCATACAAAAGATACAAATTCGAGAAAAAAATGGGGGAAGTGCCCCCCCCCCCTCTCCTCTCGTCAAATTCCGATTATGCTTGTCAGCTTCTTATTGGCATGTTTGCTTAGGGTAAAGGACGTTTTTGATTTGTTATTTGAGACAGAAACGTAAAGGAACAAACTGAACAGAAATGAATCCACAAAGAGTATCAATAGCTTCCGTCTCCAGACTAAAAATTTTAGAAATCAAAAGATATCTTTCTCATTGTTCACCAACAGATTGAAATAAATCACGACTGTGCTACCCCTGGTATTGTCTTGACTATGATGGTGCTGGCATACATAAGCATCACTTCTAAGAACCTGATATATTATATGCATTCGATTCTGTTCATAGCTTTTAAGAGAAAATTTGATAGGGGACAAAAGTAAGAAAAGGGAAACTGTAATGTCCCCCACTCTAAGTGAATTATTTGCTAGCCTGCTCTCAACGTGATTTGAGAGGGGGAACCAAATGAAGATGGCAGCCTCATCAAGTCAAGAATCATTCCAAGGGCAGCTGGTGCGAGGCACAAAACGGAAGGAATATGGTCAATTTCAGCTCCTTGAAAATTAAAGGAGATATTGATTCTGACATAACATGCATGAACTTCGTTTCATATGATGTATGTTTTAAAAACTTTTATTTTACGACTGTAGGAGAGCAGCCATTTTGTTAAACCAAGGCGTAAATCTTGGTCGCCCAGTCAGCCGGTGCATCAGAATTTTGTTCACTGGGCGACCACAAAAAATTTCGCCACTTAACAGCCGCTAACCAATCAAAAGCCGGCTTTTCTATGACGTCATAGCTTTGCCGTCGTTTGCTTCTGATTGGTCAGCGGCTGAAAAGTGGTCCCTGAGATCTTTTTAACTCATTGGATTGCCATCACAGGATAGTCTCGACTGTCCCATAAAGTCCTTTTAACAAGGTGTATAGCTTTTCCTAACTGGGTGTATCATGCGATTGTGGGTAAAAGTACCTGCCCCAACCAACGCAGAATACCGTAGGAGGCAAACCATGGTAGCTCTTTTCCCTCGTTCCGCCCTCATTGGGATTTCAATTAAGGCTGGATTGCTAATGTTGGCATTCAGCAGTGTGGTCTAGTTGAATTACCCGTTTGTCGTAGACGAACCTGTCCGTTCCATGTACGGGAACATGAACATTAGGTTTAATACCCGTGCGGGAGGGTTGTGAGATCGGGCTGAATGACGCATTTTGTGTAGATCAGTCGATATTCCTTGGTGATGGCTCTGGTGAGAACTGTACCGGGACCGTCTCTATGAATGCAGTGAGCGTAGTTGACAGGAACGATAACTTCTTCATTATCGTCCCAGGCATTGCTGGTTCCAGAATCCACATGGTTGACCATGTTTGTCATCGCTTCAAAGTTAAGCATTTGAATGGCATTGTGGTCCAGAGTGATGCCCTTCATGCCTGTGTGCGGATGTTTTCGACAAAAATTCTTACGCCCTAATACGATCGCTCTCTTACTCTTCAGCTCTTATCGGCCCCTTACTACTCCAAGGACTAGAAACCAAAAGGTTATGTGGTTCCGATGCCTTATATTTTCAGAAGCTGCTAGGTGAAGGTGGGATGTTAACGTTATTTTATGGACTTCTAATAAATGTCACTCCTTACATTATAATTAACATCTAAGGATATTCAGATCTCCTTAATTCCATGTTGTTAATCAGTTAAAGCCCCCGTGAGACCCCATTTGAATTTCAAGTCAGCATGTTTCATGGGTCCCGTCCTCTCCAATTAACAGAGAACTGTTAAATATTATAATTATATATAATCAAAGTAATTTGTATTAGCAGACTGGGCGACCGTGGAAGAAAAAAAAGAGAGTTTGTTTTTGTATCCGTTATGAATTAATAGGTCCTATTTCTTATTGTAGGAGAGAGAGGGGCATTTCATCCTCATCCAAATGGTTGAATAAACTCTTGACATCTCTGCATATGCATGCTCTCAAGCTTTATCCATGAATTGGGCTGGAGACATTGATCGTGTATGGCATAACTCATAAAAGGGGGTAGGGTGGAACTAAGGGAAACCCAATGGATCAAAGAATATTCTTAACTTGTTAGAATATCACCTTAAAGTGCGTGTTTGGGTGCAGGGAGGGGTACGTCTATGAAAAAAAGATTGAAACATTTACTTATTTAATAATGAAAATGTAATAGTCCAGATTTTGAGGGAAACATTTTGTTGAAACAATTTTTTATTCAGAGATGTTATAATTTTTGGAGACTGACCAGGAATTGAACGATTGTCAAGCTGATGTTATGACCACTAGACCACTGATCTGCTGATGTCTCTTAATTGCTCAGAGCTTATAGATGATTAAAAAGCCATAGATTATTATCTGCTAATGATCATCAACCCAGAAATGAATCATCTGAATGAATTAAAAAGAATTGGATTATAGAGACAGTTATCTGTAACTTCAGGAATTTGTAACTGCATGGAAAAGTTTGAATAGATATATTTTGACAGGTGGAAGGCATCGAGCGTATTGAAAATGCAATGAATATTCATTGCACTTGAGAGACATGGGTGGAGCCATGAAATATAGCGGGGCTTAATTCCACGCTGTGTGGGAGCTTAACTCTTAGTTGTCGTGGGGGCTTAATTCCTACTTGCCGTGGGGTTTTAATTTCAAGCTGTGTGTGTGGCTTAATTCCAAGGGGATCATTTCTATGACAAAACCCCGAATCTAAGCTGCGTGCGGGGTTTAATTCCAAGCTCGGTGCGGGGCTTAATTCCAAGCTCGGTGCGGGTATTTAATTCCAATCTCGATGTGGGTACTTAATTATGAGGTCTGTGGGGACATATTCCAAGTCGTGTGAAGGCTCAATTCTAAGCAGTGTGGGGGAGGGCTCATTTCCAAACTGGGGGCTAAATTCCAAGCTGTGGGAGGTAAAATCCAAGTGGGGCGCTTGATTCCAATCTGTGTGTAGGGCTTAAATCCACACTGTGCGGGGCTTTATTCAAAGCTTTTCGGGCTTAATTCCAAGATCCATGCGGGGGCTTTAATTCAAACTTGGTGCGGAGCTTATTTCCAAGTTGTGTGAGGGCTTAATTTCAAGTTGTGTGGAGGTTCAAAGACTTAATTTCAAGCTGTGTGTGTGTTAGGAAGGTGGGGGGGCTTAATTTCAAGCTGTAGGGAACTTAAGAACAAAGTGTGAGGGTGCTTAATAACAAGCTGTGGAGGGGGAGGGGGTTAATTCAAAGCGGTGTGAGGCTTAATTTCAAGTTGTGTAGTGGCTTAATTCCAAGCTGGGGGATAAATTCCAAACAATGGGAGGTAAATTCCAAGGTGGGGGTGCTTAATTCCAAGCTGTGTGTAGGGCTTGGATCCACGCGGTGCGGGGCTTCATTCAAAGCTTTGCCAGTTTGCGGGGCTTGAATTCCAAGATCGGTGCGGGGTTTAATTCCAAACTCGGTGCGGGGCTTAATTTCAAGTTGTGTGGGGGCTTAATTCCAAGCTGTGAGCTGGGGGGATTAATTCGAAGCTGTGGAGGGAGCTTAAGTCCAATCTTTGGGGTGCTTAATTCCAAGCTGTGTGTGGAGTTTGGGTCCAAGCTGTGCGGTGTTTCTTTCCAAGAATTTTGGGGCTTAATTACAAGCTGGAGATAAATTCCAAAGTGTATATGGGGGAGTGGGGGGAGGGGGCACAAGCAACATTCGGTAAAATGCATCTGTGTATCACATATTGCGTCTATGTACCATTTATCAAAAGAAAGCTACATAAGGCCTTACGTGTCCCAAGTGGACCCCCCACCCCCAAGGGATCGCAACCGCTGTTCACATTAGGAAATGAAATTATAGGAAGAATTCTTGGCTTTATCAACTAATCTATCCAAAGGTTTTCAGGTCATGTTTCAAAGCAATAGCAGCTTTGAGCCCCATTGTGCGAATGACTCGTTTATGTCAATGTCCCCTGCCCTAGTTGTGGGAATGAATCTTTGATTGGTAGATGCTAATACACTATAAATATCTAAGTTTTAAACTGACAAGTTTTAAAATGAAGTTTTAACATGAAGATAGATGTAATGGGTATTTTACATCCTCTTCAACAGTTATGTTATATAGAATTAATCCATTTGTGAAGAACTGATGGATGAGGACCCGCCGAGAATTGAAACAGGGACAACTTACTTGGCAATGTCATGATATGACCACTAGACCAAGGTGTATATATATATATATATATATATATATATATATATATATATATATATATATATATATATATATATATATATATATATATATATATATATATATATATATATATATAAATATATATATATATATATATATATATATATATATATATATGTGTGTGTGTGTGTATATATATACATATATATATATATATATATATATATATATATATATATATATATATATATATATATATATATATATATATATATATATATATATATATATATATATATATATATATATATATATATATATATATATATATATATGTGTGTGTATATATATATATATATATATGTGTGGGAACTTCATACCACTGAAGAAGGAAACAGGAGTTTTCGAAATATTTGGTTTTTAAAATAATCTGTTGGCTAGAGACATTGTCATTTTTTCCTATTTTGTTTTATATATATATATATATATATATATATATATATATATATATATATATATATATATATATATATATATATATATATATATATATATATATATATATATATATATATATATATATATATATATATATATATATATATATATATATATATATATAAATTAAGTTCAAAGTTATCATGAGTATTGTAATTCACACTGAAGAAGGACACAGGCGTGTCCGAAAATTTTGTGATTTTAAAATAAAGTTGATTCTATAGACATCATCATCTTCCTGTATTTTGTTTTTACTTTTATGGATCAACACGTGGATTTACTATTCAATTATGTTGAATGCACCTTATTTGGTAGATGTCAATGCACTCCACGCTAGACGAACTCATGAAAAACTTACACAGAAACTTGCTCAAACGAGGTCTGACATTTATTTTCTATCGCGCTGTAAAACATTGGATCTTATACCTAGGGGTTTCATGCTGAATAATCCTTTCCGCGGAAATGCTTCCAGGAACAATGCACCACAACGACTTATCGAAAAGACTTCGAAAAAGCTAAGGAACTTAGCATTACACAGAGCATACGCTAAACAACAAAAACTTTCCCTCGAAATTGAACAGTCGCGCATGTTTCTTTCTGGAATCCTCAACGACCCATCACTTCTATCAGGTACTCTTCAACTTTCTCGAGGAACTTCTAAAGAAAGAAACAAGATGTCTTTTTGACATGAAGAACAAAAAGCTTCAAGATTTGATAAGCAAGTCACCTATACATACAGCACTCCAAGTAAAGAAAATTATCCCAGATTTTACCCACAATCATCATGCTTTCAAGAACATGCAGCCTAACGGTGAGATTTCCACAGTTTTCAATTTGTCAAACCATGAACTATCGGAGAATGAATGTAGCTTGCTCGAGTTGGGACTCTCCTTTTGTCCCACCCCTTCATTAGACAATGTAGAACTTTGCAAGGATATTCACGAATACACATCTCGCCTACGTAAAGCTGAATTTTTCAGTTCCGACGACACATCATCTTATGATTATACTCCTGTGTTAGATCCTTTCAAAATGCCATCTCTTTGGACTCCCCCCGTGGGAAGAAATACCACACTAGATACTCATATCAACAAAATCGAAAAGCAGTTAGATGCATTCCTAAATGACTTGAAAACACACCAATCAAAGCTTCGTGACAATTTAACTGTTAAACAGCGACATGGACTCCGCAATCTGCAAAAGAATAACAACATCATAATCAAGCCAGCGGATAAGGAAGGCGGCACCGCTGTTCTCGATAAGAGTAGATACATAGATGAGGCTAAGTCACAACTCACCAACGAGGATTTTTATAAACGACTTGATACAGATCCAACAAATTCATTTACCAAAGAACTTTATAATGTGACATCAAGTTTACAACCTAGGATGCAAGAGGAGGTAAGCAAGCTCATTCCTCCCCGACCTGAAGCTGGAACGTTTTATACACTACCCAAGCTCCACAAACTGCCAGGTTTAGTACGATCAGCAGATCCTAACAGTGACGAGAGTAATTTCGTTAATGAAGCTCGACGTCTTAATATCAATCCTCTCGGACGTCCGATTGTTTCTGGAGTCGGTACACTGACTGAATATGTTTCATCATACGTAGATAAGGAACTGCAGCCCTTACTTAAAACCATCCCTAGCTACATACAGGACACCACAGACTTTCTTAAGAAATTGGGTGATATTAAGAATATATCAGAAGACTCGATCTTAGTGACATTGGATGTCAAGGGCCTGTATACCAACATTCCACATTCAGAAGGTATTCATGCGTGCAAAACCTTTCTTGACAGAAGACAACCATCCACAAATTCTAGTGATGACATTTGCAAATTAATCAAATTCATTTTGGAGCATAATGCGTTTACCTTCAATCGAGAATTTTATCTTCAATTATGTGGCACAGCAATGGGCACAAAAAATGGCCCCGTGCTATGCCAATATCTTCATGGCTGTGTTTGAAGAAAAGTTTCTGTCAAATTGTGCTTGCATGCCCCTGGCATACTTTCGTTACATAGACGATATTTTTTCTGATATGGACACATGGAGCAGATCGCTTGGAAGAATTCATTAACAGGCTTAATGATCATCACCATAGCATTAAGTTCACATATGATAGTTCTAATACTAGCATAAATTTTCTTGATGTTACCATCCAACTGGCGAATGGGCAAATTTCTACACGTACATACACCAAACCTACGGACAGACATACATACCTTGCATACAACAGCTTTCATCCCCTTCACCTCAAAAACTCTCTAATCTATAGCCAGCTTTTGAGATACAAACGTATCTGTTCAGACCAAAGAAGTTTTACTGAAGACGCCGCTAACTTGTTCGGTTACTTTATTTCACGTGGTTATCCTTTTAAACGGATCTTAGCTTACTACCATCAAGTTTGCGCCCTGGACAGAAACACACTCCTCACTTACAAGACAAAAACCTCAGTTACTCGCATACCTATTATCACTAAATATGATCCCAGACTAGAGCCTCTTATCAAATCAATAAAAAATGATTACAGCTCTTTGCAAATGGATACCAATATCGGTAAGGTTTTTGAACAACCTCCCATCTATCAGTCTATGCACGAAGACAACCACCTAACCTTCGTAGCAAACTGGTCCGTAGCTCCTGTAGTTCCACTGCAAACGCTGGTTCTTGCAATGCCCCCTGTGGTAAAGCTAGATGTGGAGTATGTAAACACGTCAACACCAACACCGAAATCACGATCAACAACCAAACACTAAGACCTGGAAACTTTACTTGCGACTCGGCAAACGTCATTTACCTTCTATACTGCCAAAAATGCCCTGAGGCTCATTACATAGGCGAAACAGGAGGTAAATTCAGGTATCGCTTTAACAACCATACACATTCCGTCAGACACGACAAGGGACTTCCTATACCTTTACACTTCAACACTCCTGGACACAACATAAATGACATCAAAATCTGCTTATTGAAAGGAAATTTTAGGAATACAAAAGACAGAAGACTCGCGGAATTACAACACATCGTAAAATACAAGACCAAGACTCATGGTCTTAACAAAGACATGTCATTTCTGAGCAATTACACCGCATTCAAATAAACTACATGACATCACAATTGATTTTCAACGCATTCTTTCATGATCTCTTTCCACGCTCC
>JAIGNY010001051.1:300000-307500 GCA_020152595.1 Chiridota heheva
TATCGACTGTGCCAGGTTTTTTTTATCAGAGTGGATTTCGTGATGAACCACAAGTATGTTAAGTTTCTTGTGTATGGCTCTGATGACAACGGAGCTATAGACAATCATTTGTATTTCTTTTGGGTTCTTGTTGTATATCAAGTATACAAATGAGATTAACAGTTAGGCATCTGGTATGTAAATGAGCTTAGCAAACACTACTTGGGAAAATTGTGTTGGTCATAGTTGATCATGTGATACTAGTTGTGGTTCATTAGGAATCTGTGAGTTCTAGTTCAAAAGCAAACTAAACAGTTTTTGTTCAAATTGAACAGTATTTGGAGTTCAGAGCACGAGGAATTCATACTGGCAGCTGTATTGACCATACATAAGCCTAGCCAGCCTACATACGTATGCGACTGACAGCTGCAGTGACCAGCCATAAGCCTCGCCAGCCTAAATCTATTATCAGAATAAGCTTGGCTAAGGTGTTGGGATCTCAGCTGCCAGCTTGCACAACCAACACCAATTAGACAGAATACACAAGCATTTTTATTTAAAGTAAAATTTATCTGTGTCTTTTATTGTCTCTCGAGTCCCACAATGATAAGAAACTACGACCCAATCATGCAGCCTACGCTCGGTTCGTTACAATATGATTGTTTCCTAACGTGTAATTTTTGTTACCAAATTAAACAAGGATTTACCAGCCTGCTGTATGCGAAATATAACCCTCGATTGACTTCTTGGTGATTCCTACGAAAGTCAGTTCGGGAGCTACCCGAAAAAATTGGGTACTTTGAAATACCGAAAAAACTGGGTAACTTTTATGTATTACGTGATCGCATGAGCCTACATATTTGACTAGCCCACACTAAACATATAGGGTTTCTCATTTTCCGCTCCGGATTGTCCAAAATTTCAATGAACAACCTGAAATTTTGAGACGGATAGTAAATAGATATTCAAAACTTGTTGCCTCTGCTTCTTGATATTCACGGTCGCCTTTTTGAGAAAATCAGTAAAACAGATTATGGGCAGTCTGTTTTGTTCATTTTCTCAAAAAGGCGACGATAGAATTTCAAAAAGCAGCAGCAAGAAGTTTTTAATATCTATTTACTATCCGTCTCCATTTTTGACCAAACGTCTTTCATTTTGGCCCCAAAATCTTCAATATTTAAACCAAAAATCTGCACTTTTGGATAAAATTGGTTCAAGGCTTTTATCAAAAATTTTCAAATTTGTACCAAAATTTTCAAGGGCCACAATCTACAATATAGTACCAAAAAGCTTTGAATACGGAGGTAAGTTCTTATCATCAGGGCCATGCGCGCATGGGGCCATAATGAATTTCAAAACAATGCAATTTTAAAATAGGCCTTTATCTTTTTCCCACGCTAATTAGGAAAAATCACGGGAAAGTTTTGGGAAATCTCCTTAAATTTACAGGAAATTTCTTCATTTTCAGAAGAAAAAATTATTTTCAGGAATTTTTTTTTATTTCTAGAAAATTTTGCGAAATGTTCATGCATTTAAAGAAAATCTCTGTCAATTTTCGGAGGAATTCTTTTTTTTCCGAAATATTTCCTGCGTGTTTGAAAAATCTTCAATTTCGGGAATTATTCTTCAATTTCCAGAAAAATTATTCACTTTCCAAGAAAGCACTGTCAATTTCGATAAATTTTCAGAAGCTGTTACCAAATCAAACAAATTTTCAGTTTTATGTTAATAATTTCATAATTTGTCATTAAAATAAAGCATGCATTCAACCGGGAAACCCTTTTCGGTGGTGCCTCTAATTCATACGCGCATCTGTCAGTCCGTAATCTCTAAATCAGCCTTCAGTTAGTAAGCAAAGAATGATAACAAGGTGATGTAGGTATCAATTAATTTATCATAAATAGAATAGATACAATAAATAAAGACGTCATAAATGATAGATCGGTCCCTGCTAAAAACAAGAGGAAATAACACCTGCTTCCATATGTTATGTAAAATCAATAACAATCATCGCCATTAAAAATGATAAGCTAATCCCAAACGTAATAATCAATACAAGAAATAATCATGATATCTGAATTTCCACGTCCCTATGCTAAAACGAATGTAAATACTCCTTCTTTCCCTCACTGCTCTAAGACCTAAAGATTGAAATGCTTTACCTAGACCACCAGACATTGATATACATTCACCAAGTCTAAACTGTTTCAAAGCTAAACTTAGCCTAGTAAACTTGTTAACAGTTTTTTCCTTATACTTGTTACGCTCGGTTGTCGTTCATGTCCAGAGGGATTTTTGCTGACAACCTGTAAGTTTGCAAAGTACCATACAGTAATGTGTGCTATACTATAAGTTTCCATTACCTTTACCTTAACCTATACAGATTCAGGGTGGCAAGATTACTTGCGCAAATAGAAAGTGGCGTACGTACCCACGCTAATAATTTCTTAACTTAGCTGTTGAAGTTTCCGCTTAGAATAGCCTCGTTCATTTCAAATTTCAAATAATATCATTCTCCTTTACTATCTCCTGGTGACTCTTTAAAAAATATTTTGGTGAAATAAATATTTTCAATCATGTTTCTGAAACAGTAAAAATGTCTAAATAGTACCATTCTTCATATCACGTTTTGGAAGTGGCTATCAAAATATCAGATTGGTACTGGAACTTTTGTCTGCATTCATCAATGTTGCCAATTTACATAATTTTTGTGAATAAAAACAACACCATAAATTTTTGAAATAGCATTGCTGAAATATATTGTAGCGTCGTAATTATTGAAATACAATCTTCATTTTATAGCACTTAATTTGAAGTCCATGTTCTCTTCATTAGATTAAACCTAAAAAATAATTCTCAATCAAAAGATGGCGGATTTTGAGAATGGAGTTTACAATACTAGACCTGTCGCGTCCTAAGGGCCACACCACGACAGAAAAAATAAATTCATATTCATAACACTCACCTTTATTAGTAACACTAACACTAAGCAAAAGTCGTGTAAAAAATAGCGACATTGCACTGTATACATATTATAGCAGTAACATTTACCTATAGCGCGTAATGTAATATTTTGAGTATTTATAATTAGTAATTGTTTAGGCAGGATTGGAAACCAAGGCAGAATGCTTTTCTCCAAGTATTTGAATGGCGCTTATATTGCCAAAAAAGTAACCAGTTGAAATTATTATTTTAATTTCGCAAGACAAAAGGTACATTTTTTGTTGTCGTTCACACTCTGCCTAGGCCCGAGTACCGAGTAGTACACTGTACAGTGATATGCCATGACCCGCTGTACAGAATAATTCTGCCGAGAATAAAAGTATATCAAAAAGCTTCCACAGAATATTCCGACTGAAAAAGGTTATTTGCAAGATAGATATCAAACGAAAACTTAAAACTCAAATCATGAATAATTCCCTGCTATCAATAGTATCGTAATCAAATTTTCACTTGGAGAAAACCACAAGTACTCAGCCATGGTTGCCTGCGCTATTTACCGTGACACAGACATAGTTGGTACGTACTATTGGCTTCCGCAACGCAACAATTTGTCGCTCCTACGTCATGGGATAAGTTAGGGAGAAGATAGTCTGAAAATTTGTATATAGGTTTCTAAATTCATAATATCAGAATATGAAAGATATAGATTTACAAAAAAATGGGAATATTCCTTTAAGGGGATACAGTCGTAACGCTGGTCCGAGGTCCAATAGTGCAAAGGTTCTATGGGTTGAAAGAAAAGTCCCAGTAGTCCAAATGTCTGATAGTCCGAAGGTTTAATAGTCCGAAGGTTCGTTAGTCCGAATTGCGAAGGCCCAATTTAACCTTCGGACTATCGGGCATTCGGACTACTTGGCCTTTTCTTTCGGACTATTAAACCTTCGGACCAAGGCCGTAAGTTTACCGGCCAAATATACATAGAATATCAGCCAAATCAGACAAAAACAGCCAAATCAGTTTCCAATGGACTGAATCATTGAAAGAAGTATCAAACAATGTCAAATACAAGAAATTTATATATATATATATATATATATATATATATATATATATATATATATATATATATATATATATATATATATATATATATATATATATATATATATATATATATATATATGTATATATATATATATATATATATATATATGTATATATATATATATATATATATATATATATATATATATATATATATATATATATATATATATATATATATATATATATATATATATATATATATATATATATATATATATATATATATATATATATATATATATATATATATATATATATATATATATATATATATATATATATATATATATATATATATATATATATATATATATATATATATATATATATATATATATATATATATATATATATATATATATATATATATATATATATATATATATATATATATATATATATATATATATATATATATATATATATATATATATATATATATATATATATATATATATATATATATATATATATATATATATATATATATATATATATATAAATGTATATATCATGTCTTCAAAATTGAACTTCACACAAAAGTTTTCACAAAGTCAAATGAAAAATAATATTTGACTGTGCCATTCCATTAGAAGTTTGTATGTTAGTAATTTGTGTTATGAGTTAAAAGCGAAATTAAGGAAAGAATAAGTTTAGTTGAGCAAAATATTAAAAACGGCGAGATTTGAACGTATATACTGAATATCTTTTACCGGTGTAAAAGTAAGTTTTATGTTGAAATAATCATTCATTTCAATTCACACCGATTATTTTCAATTCACAATATCTCAGTAAATGTGACGATAACACAACGAGCTGACTATTCGGTTTCAGTTGTTTCTACACCAACTTTGAACTTATATCACCTTAACGAACTAAGATTTTAAGAGTGTTTTTGTTTTTTCCACTCTTGAAGAACCAATGAAGATTGCAATTTCCTTCACAGTTGTTACCAATTCAAGTTTACTGCCTTATTCATGACTTTCAGTTTGTCAACAAATATACAAGAATTATATTTTGTTTCTTGATAAGTTAATTGCACTAATGAAGCAACCCACGTATGTCAAATTAGATAAGGATATTAAGTTAAGCGATTTGTAAGATACCGATATATTTACCACTTACAAATATATCCTTAAAGGGGCAATCTCGTCACAAAATATATCGAATTCATATATTAAAGGAGGAGTCCTTACTAAAGTCATTTATTTTGTTGCCAGATAGCTTCTACTCACCTCACCGTAAAAAATACAGAAAACAATTCGGAATGAAACTGAATATGATAACAATCAGCATAAATGTATTCTACAGATATGTTAATAGATTGAATCAATGATATGTTAAGCATACAGAAGGGAATAAATTAACGTTAAGAAATTATTTTTTACACACTTTTATAAACATCCTAGAAGTATTTGTTTTGTGCACTGTTGTTGACATGTACGGCGATATTACTCCTTTAACGTTTCTTCGCATCGCCGTCTTGACTTTTCCTAACTTGATTGTTGTGCTCCATTAAACATAAAGCGGTTCTTGAATGGCTGAATGGTTATCGATGGGTTAATTAACCATGTCATACCTGTAGGCCTATAAGCTGAAGCCTTGGCACGCGATTTATCAAAATACGCAAAGGTTCAATGATTGCCGACTGTAAACAACGTTTGACATTATCTGGTTATGATGCATGAATTTATTGTCTTCTGTAATTTTGAATGTATGTCGAAAACACACACGGACAAATCAGTGGCGTGCGCAAATGGGGGCGGGAGGCACGGCCCACCTCTACGAACATGGGAGGGGGGGGTGACTCAGTCGGAAGATTAGGGGAAATGATCGATTATACATATATATAGGAATTTGTTATATATTTTTTTTTTTATGATTGTCAATCTGAAAGCTTTATCTGTTTATTTCGACGAAGGTTCGGTCTAGCCTGCTAGTTGCTTAAAAACGCAATCAAGTCAAAATGATTTTGAACAACCTTCAATGCTTTTATTTTAAAATCCTCAAAATGTTCAATTTCGGTTTTAAAATATTGAAGTTTCGCACAAATTTCTCCAAAACTGCAGTTTCCGAAGTTTCGGACGTGAGGTCGTTGGGGAGTGAAAAAGCAGTGGTGCCGTCACGGTGTGCATGGGAGAACGTGCCTGTATCATTTCAAAATTATATGCAGTTATACTAGATCGTTCGAAATCATCCTAATTAAATTTTAAAAAGCCGTGTAATGCACATATTTAGTCTTTTGGGGGTATCTAACACTTTGAAAAATTGGCGGTTTCAGGGTGATTCGCCCCCATGGCCCCCACCGGGGTTTTGCCCTAACGCGGGCCACTTGACCCATGTCGAAAAAGTTTGTGCCCGTAATATCGAATCATTATTTTGGACCTTTTTTAATGAGGAGGGAAGGGGAAGTCTGTATCATTGTAAAATTATATGCTGGTTTATTAGATCGTTCGTAACCATCCTAATTTAGCTAAAAGAGCCGTGTATTGCACACATTCAGTTTTTTGGGGGCATCTAAAACTGGGAAAATGCGAGGTTCTTCCCACCGGGGCTTTGCCCCTGGACCCCACAAGGCGGGTCCCTTGACCAAGGCCGAAAAGCGTTGTGCCCCCTATGTAGAATGCGAGGTTTCCTGACAATTTCGCCCCCTTAACCCCCACCGGGGTTTTGCCTTGCCTCTGGACCCCAAAGGGCCCTAAGGCGGGCCCCTTGTTAAGGCGGCCCCTTGACCCCGTGCCAAAAATGTTTGTGCCTCAGTATCAAACCCATTGCAACGCCACTGTGAAAGAGGCTCTCTCCCCCTCCTCATACATCGACCCGTAGAAACCTGCGCACGCCACTGGGACCGTGGAGTACATCCCACCAGGAAGACAGGAATGAAAAAGATCTCCTTCGTTAACATGGAAATATGTACCATTTAGCAATTTAGCACCAGAGTTCCATTTTCATTGTAAGATACATTTCATTTTTCAGGATATACCGTTCTTTTTTGCAATGGTAGTAAGCGATGGACGTCTCTTTGAAATTTAGGAATTCACAAATTGCCTGCTCAAATTAAGAGAAATTTGCAACAAAAACAAAAAAATGGTCTGATCTGATTACAATTTCCCAGTTGATTATTAATATAGTCTGTTCGATATTTTGCGAAAGTCCTAGTTAAGGTGCTTATGTGCCCAAGGATGTACGATCCTTGTGCAGACTGAAGGCCGTTACCCACATTTTTAAAACAAAATTGAAATAAAACTAATTAAGGGAAAGAAACATTTTCACCTCTTGTTTTCATATATTGGATCGTCATCGTATGGCTTTTTAGATGATAAATGAAACGGACTGAAGGGGCGTGTATACGCCCATTAAAGGCCATTTGTCGTGATTTTATTGTGGCCGTTAAATATTATTCCAGCACACAGTAATTTGATCCAAGACGATTACTGATTGGCTCATATGTGTAGGTATAATCTGATCTAT
>JAIGNY010001051.1:312500-445000 GCA_020152595.1 Chiridota heheva
TATTTTGATATTTGAAATAACACTTTTTTTTTCTATCTCTGTAAAGGGGCAACTTTTGAACTTTACAAAGAAAATGGGGGAGGGTACGTCAGTTTATATCCTGACAATGGCCCGGGTCCAAATAGTAAGTGTTGCCCTACATGGTCCATTTCAAAGATTATAATGAAATGATGGGTGGCTCGCACACTCTAGAAGGGCCATATTTAAAAAAAGTTTTTATAAGTTATAATCAAAGGTAGGCAGAGGCAAAGACTTCTTAAGTATGTAAAAGTCCCAAATGTATAAATAAGGCTCTTGGCACCTATCTTTGTCTTTAGGGAAAATTCAGAACAGATAACGCGCTAACAGTCGGGAATCTGACCTCGCGACCTCTCGAATTTTGAACAATTATTGCGCAATCGAAAATTTGAATTTAGAACCTTCGTGACCTAAACACAGACTTTAAAATTGATCGCTAATTTCCGAAACTTTCTTTTTAAAATAAACCTTGGATTTAAGACAGAATATAGATTAAGGTTTCATTGTAAACCTGATCGGAACATATTTATATCATTTTGCCGTAGTAACGAATAATTCTTTTCGTTACGGCGATAGTCCATACAATTTCCTTGAGCAATGTGTTCTTCCGGTAGACAAAAATTAAGTCAAAATCGTATTTCACATTTGTGAAAGTAAATGAGCTTTTCCACACTTGATATTTCTACATACATAAACAAATTAAGAGGGAATCTGCAATATGATGTTTACTAATACGACCTGTACCAGATGTTTTATTTCCAATTTTACGGCGAACGGCGGCCATTTTGTTTGGGGTCAGCCTGTAGGTCAAAACGTCACAGAATTAATGAATATGCATGAGGAAGATGACGTGCTACAGCCAAGTATGGTACATTTGCTGAATTTGCATATCTTCCTTCATAGTCTCACTACAATGTAAAATTATAGATTTCCTAGGGGAAGTCGATGATCATGGCCTATTTTGAACAAAATGCGGAAATTAAATTACAAGTACATAAATTAAATCATTTCATTAATTAGTTTAATGATAAAAGTTGAGAAAAAATAATTGGGGTATAGTCAGGATTTAAAAAAATAATCCAAAAGGGAACACAATTAATTAGGAGGGGAGGGTGGGGGGGGGAGGGGGTTAAGCAACCATTGTGGATGCACCTATACACTCAATGTCAGCATGACCAGAACAAGGTCATGGACACTGCCCCCTTTTTTATTGAAAAATGAACTAATATCAAATATGAAAAACCACGCTTACCACTTCTTGACATTAGCAGGGGTGGTGCCAGGCGGGTGTACATCTTTCCAAGGCTGCCGAGAGGGGGGAGGACAGGAGTTACAAATGTACTGGGGGCCCGAAGCAATTTGGGGGCCCGAAAAATATAACGTTAAAATCCAATATAAAGGGTCCCGGTTACACTCATTTTTCCACTGTCTACCGACTGTGGTGTAGCGGTTATCATACATGTCTACAGACCACGAGGCCCTGGGTTCAAGCCTGGGTTGGGTAGACACGCCAGTGCACCACAACTGTGTTATCAAAGGCCGTGGACATTGACTTGGTTGTCGATGTTATGTCTGTCCGTACGTCGTACCTGTGTTCTCGTCCGGGTCGTATTAGGCGTTTCGTGATATCATAACCGAATACGCAGGCGACGACCCCGTCATTGTAATTGTGTGTTCACTCGTCGTCGTCGGCGACTCATTTTTCCCCGGGCCCAGCCTCGGGTCAGCAATCCTCTCGGCGGTCCTGATCCCCCCACTCTCGGGACCTGTAGCCCACCCGTCGGAAATTTTTGGGGCATTCGTCGGGAACAGGTCTTAATGTTTTAGTACATAGGTGAAAAATTAGTATACTTAGACCCCCCGTCGAGGAGCCTAGCCCCCCGTCGGCTAAATCCTGGCGCCACCCCTGCATTAAAGGAATACTCACGCAAATGTCATGTTTACCTATGTGATAGACAAAAGAGGAAGCAGATTGGTAAGAACCCCATGTATTTAGCTTGTCCATATATTACAGCACAAAATCCAATTCTTGAACTTGTAGAAGTGCCCCACACACATCACTTCCACTCCACTGGCAATCAAATGTGGATTTCTCTTATTGAAATTTGACCCTATATTTCGCACAATTATATGTTCAAATGTTAAATGGAAAAAATATTTTGATAATTCCTTAAAAATCTTAAGAAAATTTTCTCAGATCTTATAAAAATTAGGACCTCAAAATTCAAATAAATAAATAAGGTTTTTAACAACATCTGGCGTTAGTTGTAAGAGTGGCTTAGACTTCATAGAACAGTTACTTTTCGATGTGCAAGAAAAATAGTTTGTGTCCTTATTTCTTGTAGGAATTATTATGGACATGATGGGGTTTTCACCAATGTTCTTTTATTGTCCTCCATCAAATATATAAAGATGAAATTTCACTGGAATATTCCTTTAATAACATCAACGATTATGAATGTTTAAGGTCAAGGGGTTTATGTTCACTTGCGATGGGAGTACTGCCTACTCAGTAAGCATCCTTAGAACACAATACTCCATAATCTTTTTTCTTGATGGTACCACTCGAAGACTAAGGAAGCCATAAGTTAATTTCATCAGTGACGTTAGCCTACGCTTTTTCCCGGTTCAAATGATGCAAGTGGATAGGAGCCAATGGTGGGCTGTACGATGGTACACTAAACCCTCACAGATTCACTCCTCCATTATTACAGTTTGGGTGGAGCAGAGACAACCAAGATAAGGTGGCATGCCCAAGGACCCATCACAGATGCTCTGCCGGGAATGGAATCCAGGAACCCTACTCCTTAAGCACTGTATTCTCTACCATCATATGCAGGTGTTAACAGATAATTTGCACTGCCATTTTCATCTTTGGTCAATATCAAATAATTGGGCGACACTGCAAGGCTATTGTTTCTGCAGCATCTGCACTGATGATTATTCTGAATCTTATTCATACAAACAAATTGAGCTTCATAACAAGGAAGTATGTAAAGTAACAGACAAAAAAAGAACAAACACAATTGTTTTCCTTTCAAAATTTTCTTCACTTAAACATTGAATTTAATATATACATAACACATTTGCTTGTTTCAAATGAACTAAAATCATATTTTTAAACAACTGCACTTAAATATATGCATTTAAACAAACTTATATATGTACAGCCCCATACTTTCCTGGTGGACAGGAAGATTTGCTTAGAACATAAAAATATAAACATGCATCTTAATAAGAATCTATCAAGGAAAGATACCACAAACTTACAGGAAACTATACTAACTTCAATATATACACAAAAATAGGTGCATGATGGAATCTTCTACCTCTTTTACAACATTTATATTGAATACATTTATCAATATACATGTATGAACTGTGCCCATACAACCCTGGGCCTTTCTAAATATTTACATCCAACATTGATCATGTTAAAAATTATGTAAAGGTGTGACTCTCTCAAGGAAGATTTAAATATAAATAAAACAAATTGTATAAATACCCACGGGTAACTTATTTCAAAAGTTTAACAACTTGGTACAAACAATGTGAATATTAGCAAAATTAAATATAGTGAAAGACAATCGTCATATTTTCAAGTATGGCAAACAAAAGCATATGCTTCTACTCTACACATACTGACATAACTATATGCCTGGTTTAAAATGCATCCCTGATTTGAAATACATCCCTGATTTGAAACGCATCCCTGATTTGATACACATTATTAAATTTCAGCAAGGTGACATTGAATACAAAGCTTCTAGCCTCTAATCAAACAACATTCTTGGGTTGCGAGTATGCAACAAAACTTAATATTTCAAAAGTTAACATGTAAGTTTATATACATGTACTTGATGGATAACAATACACAATAGAAACTCAAAATATTTACAAATAAATATATACACATTTGTTAACAGCTCTATCCTTCATGACTAATAAAAACAAAATCAAACTCTCATGTAATTTTGCACACATCTATGTGCAAGATACTCCTTTGACATCAAAAGGATGATCAAATCATTGTGATTGCATAGTTCTTGGAATGTTTGTTTGTTTGTATATTCAGGAATATTAAGAATATTCAGGAGAAAAAAATAATTTCCAAAGACCTTTCAATAACAATGCGATAAATATATATTGATCAGCATACTAGAATACATTTTAATCAATCAATATTGAATAAATCCTTTGGCACATATGTTTAAAGTGGAATGTACCACATTTGCTACAACAGCCAATTTGAAGCATGCAAGAGAACACTTAACAATGCAATAATTTCTTGTCAAAGTATTGTCATTGTTGTAAACATTTTCTGTTTAAAGTAATTACGTCATATGTTATGTTTATTTTAATTGCACCAAGCAAGAGGAAAGTTCATGGCAAAATTAAACTTCCAACACCATTTCACCCTTACAATAAAATTTTAATTAAAAAACACACAAACAAAATACTAAACAATATTATATCCTCTTTCCAAATTTGACACTTATGTTCACAATAAAACACTATCTGCCATAGAAAATTGATCTAGTCTCGTTGTAATGAAATTGAATTGCAGTTTGACTTACAAAATAATAATGAGAAAAATAGGCAAGCTAAAAGCGCATGCAGGCAAGCATAATTACATATGGAATGTGTAATAGAACCAGAAAACAAAAGTTTTTAGGCTCCCAATTCACTCTTTATCTTATGTGAAAAAAAAAGTTGAACAAAATAGTTATTCCAAACCATATCAACAAATACTGCATGTATTGTACAGAATATAAAACACACCATTCATGTTTTCCACACATGATGTTTATTTACTGTTACTTCAAGATTTCCATTGCAAACTCCCATCCACTCGTTTATGTCAAACTCTATTGCACAATAAGCAGCATACATTTTTGTAAATGTTCAATCTTTGAATGATAGTGAAGTTGCTTGTTTGTTAGTTTATATGTGATAAACAGCACTTAAACAGTCAGTGTGATGTGCCCAATAAACTGTGATGCAGGATGCAGATTTAATGAGATTTGGAATAAGGATAAGTGGGTGTTATTCAAGAGTTGTAAACGAGCAACTGATTTTGTGACTGGAGTTGCTCACTCAGTTTTGTAAATTGGGACCCGAATGGAGACTTGATACAACTCTGGTGTAATTAGCACATGAGTCATACATGTAATGTGAAGATCTTGCATGAAAGTGAGTCATGGCCCTCATGGGTTACCTAAAAATTGGAATATAACATCAACGCTTTGGTAAATTAGGTTCATAGGGAAGGGGAGGGGAGGCATGTGCTTCCCTTGTCTGAAAAGAGCTTGTAATTTGCATATGTCCACCATGTATCAAGACATGATAAAATGAAAGCTGGTCTTCAATGGACCTCCTTTTTACATTCAATATACTTTGGGGATACAAAAGGAATGCTGAGCCAAGCTTAACTGATTGAAATGGCTTCTAATACTCACCAACACATGGGAGGGGAAGAAGGAGGATGACGATGATGATGGAAAAGGAGTGAGTTTAAGAGGTATGATCCCTGATGAATAAAGGGTGCTTTGGGGGAATGGGGTTAAGGAAATGATCTCATAGATTTTCATTTTTTTTTTTATGGTAGAGTAGAAAAACAGATTGAAAGTAGTGAAAAAAACTTGATTTATGAGTTATGTTGGCACTTATCTACATATCACCCTTTACCTGCAATCATGCATCCACAAAAATGTCATTTAAAGCAAAAACAATGTATTTAGTAAAAAAGAAAGTAGCAAAGAATTTGAATGGAAATGATTATATGAATCACAGAGCTGAAATTCAAGGTGTTTTTTAAAACAATTCTCTATTTTCAAGTTCATATCATTATTTTAAACTATCAATTTTGAATGGATTTTTTTGTTTTGCCCTAAGCTGTTTCTAGAAGTTTTTCTACAATCTATGAAAGGAATGTTAAATATTATTTCCTCTAAAAGTGGAGTGGCTTGGGATTAAGAAGAAAGTGGAGAGTGGTAAATGTTGAGGTAGAAGCATGTTTTAGTGCTATGAAGGAGGTTCAGGATAGTGTTTGAAGAGTTCAAGTTAAATTTAGAACTCAGAAAGCATGTGATACATACAAACCTTATACTATACAAACCAATTTGAGAGAGTTTTTTCATAATGACAGAGGCAAAAGCTGTCTTCAGGACTTCATATTTTACATACAGTGTTTGTATTTTATATTCAAATAAATTTGTAGACAATTCTAAAAGAAAATGGATGGGTATGTTCATACAACTTGTAAGAATTAAGAATAACAGAAAGGTTTTTTTTTTTTAATTATATAGTAAGCTTTTCACAAGAGACACAAGATATTCATTTTGATCTTTTTAGCATGAAATCGCCTACTTATATGTCAAATATGAAGCAAGATTGACCACACCTGTATCGAGCAACCTGTGAATGAAAAGATTTATTGTATGATTAATACAGCAAATGTCTCATAAACATAACATAGGCTAGGGCTGTCATGATATTGATTAATTACTGCTATATTTCTTTCCTAAACAAACACAAATAAATTGCTAAAGTATCACAGCACTTTTTTTTATATTTAAATATGCTTTTTTAGAAATGAACTTTCTTATTTAAGGACCTTGTTTGAACTTTGAATGAACCAATAATTAAAAAGTGCTAGATACTTTGAGTAATTGTGTGTCCTTTACATTTTGAGTTTATGCCAGATGTTTGAGTGGACATATTTCCTATATCACCATTTGTTGAAGATTGTGATTTAAATTATTACACATATAATTATAGAAAGGACACATGCCTATCCCATGTTCACTTCAGTGGGCCCTTTATTACTCCAACTCGGATTGATTTATTCACAGTCAGAGTGATTTATTCGCAGTCGGAGTGATTTATTCGCAGTCGGGGTGATTTATTCGCAAGCCGGAATGATTTATTTGCAGTAAGAGTGATTTTATTCACAGGGCAGTCCTGCGAATAACCACACAGTATTCTCAAGCCCATACTGGAAAACATGTACTGTAGGTTATGCACTTGTCAGTTGTATGGCCCACCCCACTACCCCCAGACAGGGTGCGTCATTGATCATTTTTGCCTATGCAAAACGTGGATTTGACGCACCCCGTAGTCACTTCGGTGACTGACAAAGACTTACATATATAAATGACCCACACCACAGTCAAAAAACTGACGCACAATTGACGCACATGACAGTCAAATAAATGACGGACATACGATGGAAAATGACGCACATACTGTGTTAGGTGTTGCCTAATGACTTACCGTGAGTGACCCACCCCTTAGTCATTTAAGTGACTCACATCAGTGGAAAAATGAATGACTATGACGCACCCCAGAGTCACACATATGACTGACCAAACCTTCGCAGTGACGCACATGTGGGACAAAATTTGGAATGCAGTGACCCAGCTTTGACTCACCCATGCCGGGGGTAGTGGGGTGGGTCATACAATTGGCAAGTGCATTACGTCGAAGATCTTCGGCGTGGAGCATGCATGGGCAGTTTTTAAATGCTTCAGCGTAATTGGGCTTTAAAAGTTGACAAAAGCAATAAAGTACATTAAGCTAGAATATCTGGTGTGGCGTAAAAAAAAAACATTCAGAAGTTCCTGGCGTGAATCTTTGGCATGAATGAGGAAACAAACTTTCCAGTATTAATGAGTAGGACTATCGGTGACTCAAGCCAGCCATGAAAATTGTGTGGGTTAGGTTCAAGTTAGGGTATGCCTAGGGCCTAGTTCATATTATTTGTCACGGCTGCCCAGCTTCATAGTAATAAGTATCATACATTTATGATAGGCCTATACAATTGTAAGCTGCATAAATAAATAAAAAATATATAGGCCGGCCTAAATTTAAAATAATCCAACTAATGATTTATCAGGGTTGGTCTTGGACTAGTATAAGCTTCAAATTGATAGGGACCTTGCCGATTATTGTTTCTGAAGTGTTTACAACTTCCATGATCGGTGCAAAATACTCTGAAGTCACAGAGGACCTACTGCAAACAGTGCGCAGTAACTTAGATAAGTCACTGACAAAATCTTGTATGCCTAACAGCCTACCGTTACCGTTTAACGTTAACGATAACATTAGGCTTTATTTAGGATTTTATCTCACGTTAAATCACGGTCGAGATCAGACTTCAAGTGAAGTAGTTTCTTATTCATGAAGATGGATGATTCTAATACATGTGTAATTTCAAGTCCTTTTTTACACGACAAAAATATTCAATTGATCATCCGAAATATAATACGCCAAAGTTTTACATAAAAAATTACCTGTTTGGTTTCAGCCAAATTCTTGAGCTTACAATTCCAAGCTCGGAAATCCACGAGAAAATTGATCGACAAGCAGGCGGGGCTTCTATTTATACGTCAGATAATAGTTCCCATATATAGGAACAATTTGTTCAAATTTGGGGTTTTATTGCATAAATTTAAAAGTTTATAACCTCATTTGCAAAAATGAGTGACAGATTTTAAATCGTAAGCCATCCTTTTTACAAAACCGGAAGTGCTTCTTAGGTCACGGCGTCCGCAAAATAAAAATAACTCATTAACGGTCTCAGGGAGAGGTCAGATTCCCGACTGCTAAGCGCTTAAAAGTTCACAATTTTAGTCTTTTTGGCGATATTTGTTTTACGTTTTTTACTGAAAAGTTCGTGTCTTTGAAGAAAAAGGAACTTGTCGTTTTTTAAAGGACACTTTTCATTCTAAGAAAGGGCAGTTTTCCCTCAGAAAAAAAAGGGCATTTTCCTCTCTGAAAAGGGCACTTTTTAAACTTTCAAGAAAAGTGGAAGGGGGCACCAGTTCCGCAGCATGATGATTGGAATTAAACAAATATATATGACATTTTAATTTTTTGTATTAAGCTACCCAGCAGTTTTCAATTTGTTGTCATTAGACCAACTTGAAGATAAACCCTGAAATAAATACATAAACAGAATTTAAATAACTAAATCAACAGATCAAGTGAACGAGCTGACGAGAGGATTATGAAAACTTGGTGTTTGGCCAACTTTCTTTATAATTTTTTACCAGCTTTAAATTATTTGTGAATTTCTATCAGCACAACTCCCTTCTCACATTAGCTCTATATACAAGTATATGTTGACATACATATTTTACACCTGAAGTAACGTTTACCTCGTTTTCTGTAACTACTGTTAAGTTTGTTCGTCAAAGTTTGCGATTCCAGCCGAGCTCGTGCTAATAGTCGATAAAATGGTGCTGTTAAGATTGCTGGTGCTTCCTGATGCTGGCAGGGCGTGGTCAAGACTTTCACTATTTCGACTCCCGGACGCTTTACTCAAGACGGCATCCTTACCTCTTGGAATATAGTTGTTCTTGGTTTGTCGACTGGAGCTGGCACAGGGGCAGATCCCCTTCTTTGCTAGCACCTGCCACCAATAAATGAACGGGTTTAAGAAGGAATTAAAAGTCTGAAGGGTGAAACATATATTTGCGAGAATAACACTCTCCCAGGACTGAAAGTGGTTTGGGTATTTCAGGTATTCCATGAAATTAATGACGCGATTTGGAACAAAACAAACAATATTTGTCGCAAGTATGAGTGAAAACGCAAAAAGCAGTTTTCTTGTTTGTTGGACCCGCCGACGAAGTGCGTCATGTTTCAATTCTAAGTTGGCGAACGATCTTGACACAGATATGTACATGGAGATGTAGACGACGCACGTAATAAAAAGAATCGTGGTTGGGATGATAGCTGTGCGCAAAGATTGCTCCCTACTTCCAACTCGAAAGAAGTATGCAGTGCTGCCGTATCCAATTGAAACTATTACACACAAGGCGACTACCAGTATGTATCTTCGCAGTGTAACTATTAGTTTGTATTTAAGCGGGGCTGCAACGAAAGCAATGTACCTATCCAACGCTGTTCCGCAAATTGCTGCCGCCGCTAAAGATAACCCAAAGAGGTACATGAAAAAAAAAATCCATGGAATAGGGTACCACCCTTTTATATAGTAGTAAGTCTCAAGTCCAACAAACGTAGAATAAATCAAATCCGAGACAGTCAGTAAGAAAGCAAATATGTAATTTGTGGTGCGGTAAGTTCCAAGCCAAATTTGAAGCAAAAGAGAGTAAGTGTTAGGTACAATACAGAGTACAGAAATTCCCAAACGTATCTGCAGAACGATAATGATTACTTTGTTTCTCTCCGGCGTCCACCAAGCGGGCAAAAAATAAAGAAATGAATTACCAGAATCCACGTCACTTGTTGTAAATCCGATCGTGGTGGCAGAGTTAACTGTTGAAATCAAACTGGTCAAATTCATTGTTACGTTGTTTTGTGTTTTGTAATTACACAATGAGCAGTTATTAGATTTAATTGGAAGAAATTAAATTACTTTGAAGCATTAGAAGAAAATCCAATCTGAAGCAGGTTGACTTAAACGTTGTTCAAAATTTTACCATTTGTGACTCGGCGCGATTTCTACAAGCAAGCAAATCTTCTTTATTTTAATCAAATAGTTTTGAAGAAAAAAAGTTTAAGAAAACAGTATGCATTATAATCAAATGGAAAATATGAATATAAACTGAATTACTTTCACGCATAAATTCAAAACTAAACTATTTAGCCTTAAATGTTCTGCAAAATGATCGTTTGTGATTCGGTGTGAATTCCTCGAACAAGCAAATCTTCTTTCCCGCCAGTTTACTTCTTGACTTCATTCAACAGATCAAATGGCTTTGAAAACGTTTAACAAAATAATCGAACGAAAATTCAATATACTTTGGATTGGAAATTCAACCCAATCGCAAAATAGGTTAATCACTCGAACTCCTCTTTCAAAATTCGCTTATTTCTTCATCAAAATGCGTGACACAGCGGCGATGCAGCAGGTTATGAATTATACTTGTTCCTTTTATTTCCCTCTTTTTTCAGTATGATTTCCTTTTTTCCTTGATTTTTATTCGAAGCATTTGATATATCTAGCTTTTCGATGAGTAAACAAGGAATAGGCCTAAGAGTTAACCGCTACAACTGCGTGAGATCGAAATAGGAAAATAATGTCAAATTTTAGTAATCCGGGTGGGCGTTGCACGTCCTGGCGGCGTACCCATGTTATTAATTGGACAGCTCTGCTGAAATTTTCCTGTCCTAACCCAGGGTTAGCGTATCATCCCTATTTACTTTGGGATTCGCAGTTCGTCTTCTCCGCGTTAACGAATTGCCCACATTTTTGGTAGGCAAAAACACGACTGAACAATATATTTGAGTTTCAACATTTTATTCTTCTTCACGTTCTTCAACACGTATCTAATCATCAAGATAAATCACTTGTCAGTGACGTGGTGGGTCATGTTTCACTGGGGGTAAGGAATTTTGGCGCCCCCTCCGAAAAAAGCTCATAAGAGTAAAACGTATGGGGCACATAGAAGTAAATTTGCATGAACCCTTTAGGAAATTGCTTAAAATCATTGTTTCGAATCTAGGAAACGTCAAAGCCTTCGGTCTGCCGGTTGAGGGAAGCCTCCGGAAGCGCTGCTTTGGTAAAATTTCCTAAAAATTAAAGTAAAGTTCCAAAATATTGAAGACAATTTTCCTTAAAATGAAGAAAATGTCCCCCAAATTGAAAAAAAACTTTCCAACAATTGAACATTTTTTTTTCGAAAATTGAAGAAAACTGGCCAAATATTGAAAAAAATATCCCAAAAATTTCAGCAAAATGAAGAAAATTTCCCGAAAAGTGTAGAAACCTTCCCAAATATTAAGGAAAATATCCCGAAATGAATAAAAAAAATCACGAAAATGGAAACAAATTCCACAAAAATGAAGAAAATTTTCCGAAAACGAAGGAATTTTCCCAAAAAAAGAACAAAACTGTAAAAAAAATGGCCGCAAAAAGAAGAAAATTTCCCGAAACTTGAAGAAAAAAAAACTTTCTTAAATATTGAGAAAATATCCCGAAAATGAAAAAAAATCACAAAAATGAAAGCAAATTTCCCAAAAATGAAGGAAATTCCACGAAAACGAAGGATGAAGAAAACTTTTTTAAATATTGGAGAAAATTTTCCGAAAATGAATGAAACTTCTCCAAAAAAAATATCACAAAACTTTGTCAAAATGACAAAAGTTTCCCGAAAATTGAAAAAACCTTTTCAAATATTGAAGAAAATTTTGCGAAAACAAATGAAACTTCTCCAAAATTAAAAATTATTTCCGCAAAATGATGGAAATTTCCCAAAGTATGAAGAAAACTCCCTAAATATAAAAAAAATTATTCCGAAAATTTCAACAAAAGGAATGAAGGAAAATTTCCGATAATGAATTAGATTTCCAGAAAAATAAAAAAACAATTGAAGAAAATTGCCACAAAATAATGGAAAGTTCCTGAAAAATTGAAGAAAACTGCCCAAATATTGAAGAAAATATCACGAAAATTTCCGACATGAAGAAAATTTAGTGCGGAAGAATATTGACCGGATTACTGATGATTTGTTATTTAATAAGAATCGTTTAGGGTCAGATCAGTGTCAATTATGCCTAACATGTAGATGGCAAGCAGAGAAATAGAACCAGGGTGTGTATATCTATATTTTGTCGGATTGGACTTTTAGAAGCCAATTATTGAAAGAAAAAAACATTGCTTTTATTTTTTGAGACTTTAACCGCAAAAGAATATAAATTAAAAATGTTTGGCTTTTTCCGAAATTTGGCACATGCAGGATTCGCGCCATCAGCAATGTTCGGATTTTTCACATCTTGGAAAATCGAACATCTCAAGGCCACCAGAAATTCACGCATCACTGCCCCCACACTCCATACATACAGTGTACAATTATACATACATCGTACCTACGTGCATGAGTTTATTTCAGGAATGGTTTAAGACCGACACAGCGTATACACTATTTGAGATATATTGAGCAAAGGCGCTGCGAGTAGCAATGTCATTAATGTCGGGGCACAATATTGGCATGTATTTTGTGGCTTAATTGAGATTTGTTACGTTTGGCCACCAGTGGCGTGGTTGGTCATGTTTCACTGAAAGAGCAAGGGCATTTTGACGCCCCTCCCCTCCCCCCACCCCCCGCCCCCACCCTTCCTTAGAAAAAATGCTCGTAAAAAACGATTGGCACATATATCTAAATTGGCATGCACTGTTTAAATGGCACCGTTTAGGAAATTGGGTAAAATCAGTTTTTCAAATCAAGGGAGAAAGCCATGCAAAGGGTCCAGGGGGCAAAGTAGCTTTGGTAAAATTCCCGAAAAATTTAGAAGATACAAAAAAACGAAAATGAAGGAATTTTCCCCAAATTGAAGAAAACTTCCCAAAAATCAAAGAAATATTCCTAAAATGAAGAGAATTTCACGTAAATGAAAGCAAATTTCCCGAAAATTGAAGAAGAAGAAAATCCCGAAAAGTTTAAAATTTTCACGAAAATGAAGAAAATTTCTAGAGAATTAAAGAAAACTTTCCAAATATTGAAGAAAATTTTCCCAAAGATGAAAAAAATATCCACAAAATGAAGGAAATTTCTCGAAAATTAAAAAAAGTTCGTAAGAATTGAAGAATTCCCAAAATTGAAGAAAACTTTCCAAATATTGAAGAAAATATCTCCAAAATGAAGAAAATTTCCAGGGAGCCGCGAGATTTGGAGATTTGTTTGGCAAATTGGCTGTAAAATACTTTAAGAAACTTCAGTGAACAACTCTTTGACTGAAATACATTTTTTTTTCTCGCCATATTGTCCCTTCTAGTTTCCTCTTTCAGTATAAGAAATAAATATGTTTCACATTTGAGAAAGAAAAAAAAGAAAAAAAAATCATCAAAATTGTTAGTGATTTTCCACCAATTGTTTCTCAAATCTCACTCGTTTAAAAAATTAAAATGATCGCTCAAATGCTATAGTCAATATCATTCAACACTTGGAAAATGTTTCTTAAATCAAAGCACTCATTGAAAAAACGTCTCTGGACTGTGATACGTTTTGCTGAGGAAAAAAAAAATGTTTTTCAATCGTTTTGCAATAAAATCGTTCAATTTTTTTGTTCTCCTCTCAAATGTTTGAAATAAATCTGAAATAGCGCTACATTAGAATACAGCTCCTTATTTATCTCTCACCTCCTCCCCCAAATAAAACAGATGGAGGCAAAATGGACATCAACTTACATCTTGACCCTCCCTCCCCCGCCCCCCCCGTCCCCCTTCCTACCCTTTTACACACACATGCATCGAAACAAATTCATGCACTTCGGTCGTTGATATGCCAAACAATCAATATTAGGAAATAATTCTCCACATAATCCCTGACCATATATGAAAATATTCCGAGGAATTGCTGTACACTCTAAAAACGAAAGAGTAAATTTTCACTCTTTCAAAGGAATGAAACAAATTCACTCCTTTAGGAATGAAGTTGTTTCATTTATTTAAAAGAGTGAAATTAAACAAATTCCTTCTTTATAGGAGTGAATTTGTTTCATTTCTTTGAAAGAGTGAAATTCACTCTTTGAAGAGTGGTCCTGCCATACACTCTCTGAAAGAGTGAAAAATTGCTGTTTTGGCTATTAAGTATATTATGTTTATGACGTCAATATAAACATAATAGGAAACTGAAACGTCCTTATATCACGTCCTTCACACTTATGTATAGGAAGATTATTAACCCACTGTACTCGCCGCCAAAATGTCAAACAGTTTATTTGTAGGTATATGACTATTAAGTCTGTCCAGCCTAAGTAATATTTAACTAGGCCTATAGGCCTTCGCCATTCATGTTGTAAAAATTGAAATCTATCAAAGCTCGATTGAAAAATACACACAAACAAATGAAAATAACGAAAAGAGAATGAAAGAAAATGGCAGTTAGTTAACATTAATACTATAGGGCTAGTAAGCGTCCACATACCCAAATCTAAATCTACCGATTTGGGTATGTGCCCATGTCCATTGAAAAATGAAAAAGTGGCGCCACACACTAATGAAAAGTCAATGGGATTTAACACGTCTAAAAAAAAAAAGTTCCCAGATTTTTCTGGGAGACTTTATTTTCGCTATCAAAATGAACTCCCTCAGTTCTCATTGAAAAATTATACACACTTACTTTTGTTTGTTTCTAGTTGCAGTTGTAACATTTGGAGAGAACAACAACGATAAATGCTTAAAATTAGAAGGAAAGAGCAACAATTTTTTTGTCATGTTTTCTCTCTTCAAAATTGTGAAACGCTTTTAACAATACATGTAATACCGGCGCATGTGCATGTGCGTGCACATATAAAATGTATTACGCCTCTCAATAAGCGTGCGCAATATTTTTAATATCTTACCCTCGTGACGCGCATAGCGCCTATGACGGTGTACGCGTTGGAACTCGCGCACGCATAACAATGCTCAGCGTAGAAAATTCAGTTATACGCAGGAATTTCACTGTAAAACACCACGGAGCCAAAACTTCCAGAAAATAACGTTTTTTGATACATTTCTACCAATAAGTTTTGCTTGATGATATCATCATTTAATTCCGAGGACTAAATTTTTCGTGTTTACAAGGTAAGGAGAGAATTTGGTAGCCATCGGAAGTAAAAGCTTGTTGTTTTGGTGATGTTGCATAATATTGCAACAGCATTGTATTGAGGTGTAGGCTCACTAGTCTAACGTTATATTTAACTTTGTTGCCACCTATAGTAACCTAATTTCGTGCACCCCTAATTTCGTGCACCCTCTTATTTCGTGCACTACGTAATATGTTTGATTCCACCTAGTTTAGCGACCATTTTCGAACAATCGGACTTATGACCTAAAACTTGCATTCAAAATCGTAAAAACGACGCTTCCTGGGGTAAGGGAGACCAATATTTCTTACCCAAAATGCAATATGACTCACATCCTAAAATATATTTTCCTTTCAAAAATTACTGGTCCAAGTTGAGCTAATAAAAACAGCAATTTTTCTTTTTCACTCGAACACACACATCCATCTGCTGTCACTGACGTTAGAATAAAGGATGTTTTATTATGTAATGATGGCCTAAGCTATAAAAAAAAGTATAAATAAAGGTTACATCGGGTTCAAAACTGATGAATATTTAAGAGCTTAAACTTTTAACTTAAGGCTATGACGTTACAAAAGTTCATTTCCGTCCCGCGATAGGATGTGAAAATTACATATTTTCCTATAGTATTCTTATTCAAATGAATAATATGTAAGTGTTAATGCACAAAAAATAAGAGATTAAAGAAACAAATGAAAGATCTAGGCCCAGGTAGATTCCTTTCATTATCACTAAAAATAAAATATAGAATCAGAATGTGTTTTAATGCGATTGCTTGTTAATCTTACGCTCCCATTATAAGACTCGGAAGAGTGATTTTTAATCTTTTTGTTGTTGTTACGTTTCAATGTTTTATATACGTTAACTGTTTGAAAACAACATTTTGCATACTGCTTTAAAGGATCTTCAAGTTTTCCTATGGATAAAAACAAAAGCCAAAGTGCACCATTAGATGCACACACTTAGGAGACCCTCAAACTTGAACGAACACGCTCGAGTTTTGCTATAATTTGTTATCGCTTGACTTTTCCATAGAAATTTTTTTGTTTGTTATTCATTACCATTACAAAGATGAGAAGTTTAGTGACACCTTCGAAGAAGTTTCAAAGGTAAGTTCTTGTTTTCTAATAAAATTTTCGCCATTTTCTTAAGTGTTCGAAATAAGGTTCCCCCATGCTACTACTTACTTAGTAACGTTAACGTGAAAGGAATATTCCCATGTTTTTTCGTAATCTTTCATAAGAGAAAAAATTTTAAGAAACAATTTAGTACAAAAATCATTTTGATATGTTATTATATTTCAACGTTCACAAAAAATGCCAATAAACGATTAGGAAGAGGCTCAGTATGACATCACAGCAACACATTCAGGCTCAGTATGACATCACAGCAACACATTCTCCCACAAAGTTGATGTATTTCATTAAAATCTATCTTCCTTTTTTATGAGTAGTACCTGCTAGAAAAATAAATTAATGAAAGTTAATTAGTATTAGGTATTTAAATACATTGCCAAATATACCCTACTTTAATAACTTTTGGAAATTTGTTTCTAATCATACATAGGCCTAAACAAGCAATTAACGATACAAATTTGCCATGGAATTGTCTCTATGACATCATCAAACACGAATTCACCATAGCCTAACTGTACAAAAACTTTAAAATGCAATTAGGAAATCTTTAAAAATCAATATCTCCTGAATGGAATATGATATCAACCTGATTGCAAAATTCCATGGGAATATTCCTTTAACATTAACGTAGGCTAAGCCCTATCGTCTGAACGGTAGGCTCGCCCATAGCCTACTGTGCCTATAGCTTAACGTTACCCACATTCTGACGATACGTGATTTCGTTTGTATAGACCTAACGTTGCTGCCATGACTGCTCATCCTTTAAATAACGGGATTGTTTTCTCTCAAAAGCATTGTAGTATAGTTAGTCTCTTGTACTTGTAGTAGTTTTACAAAATAAAAATCGTTTTCTCCAGAAAATAAATGCTACAATCCACAGGCAGTGACAGTTTTGTGTACGACTACTGGTAAACCATGGGTTGAGCAGCCGACAGAATCTTCAACCGGGTGTCTTTTTATGACGTTTTTGCAACAAATTTGCAACTTTCCAGCTTCCTGTCCCATGAAGTGGGACCTGTCGAAAATATTTGTATTAGCCCTTTCTCTGGCTGAACTCGCAGACTTATGGAAGCATATGCCGGTCAAAACCCCGGAATTACGTCACATCGTAATTGGAATTACGTCACGTTGTAATTGGGATTAGGTCGCGTCGTAATTGGATTTACGTTGCGCCGTAATTATGTTTACTACGCGACCCAAATATTTACCGGCATATGCTTCCATTTTAAGATTCTTCAATTTAAGATAATCTGCAAGGATTTAAACTTAAGTCACAAATGCTAAATTAACTCTGTTCACCTAAGTATAGGTTAACGTTAGACCTCAGATAGTCCTTGAGTACTAGGCCAACCTACTTTCCTTCAACAATTTGAAAGTTTCAAGCCCTTGTATGACACTTAACCTTGATTTCTGATTAAATCACTCCACCTATTCAGTGTTGTCATGCAAAATGAATTATGCCATATCCATTTAACAGTACCTCAGACTCCATAGCAATCAGTCTAACAAACGCTATTTAGAACTAGCTATCAGTATCAATTTCAGTTGTATAGTTAGCTAGCTGCCTATTGATACAACTAACTGACTAACGTAAGTGTTACTGTTATGCATTTTACGTGCGTGGAACCCGGGCAACAAACATTCAGACATTACAAAGTCAAAAGTTTGAGGTTTCCCCGCGGGAATTTTCAAGAAACTTCAGTCAGAAGACGATCTCATGAAGGTGTACGCAGAATCATAGTGGCGTTATCGTCTAGTGACGAGCCATATGTACATTTGCGACTTCAGTATGACATCATTATGTGTAAGTTGCCATAACGAGAAATGACGCGATAAAGCCATAAGGAGAAATGACGTCATAAAAAGACACCCGGTTGAAGACTCTTTCAACTGCCTATTCCATGGGTAAACTTAGTTTCCATCAAAGGGCAAGGGGTGTAATCATGGAGCTATTCAGGCAAGGGGTGTAATCATGGAGCTATTCGGGCAAGGGGTGTAATCATGGGCTATTAACAGAGAGTCAATAGAAACATCCGGAATAAATATGTGGATGTTCATGTTTTGCTTCTCCAACTAAAGCCTCTCAGTCTATATGCTGTACGCATCCACTCAAAAAATCCCCTTTTCTACCATAGAATGCATCAAATATCATGGATGAACTGAAGTCCATGTTCAACAGAAGTTTCAGTTGCCCCCACGCCGCCTCTTCCCTCCCGGACCCCATTTCGCCCTAGCTTCTTGAGCCAAATATCATTCATTCAACAAACATCTTTTCTATAGTATCTTCATGCCTATTTCTGAGTCATATTTCAAACACTTGTCAGCTTGTCATATCTGCTGTTCTAAGGTAGAAATTCACATTCTATAAATATTAGAATTAACCTCTGAGATTCCCCACTGTCTGGAGTTTTCTAACAGCGGTTTAAATACAATTTCTACCAGGGATTGTTAATGGGTTTGAGCATCCCACCCGGCTTCCCTCACCAACTTTAAACTATCTCCTAATATTTTTTAGATATTCACATTTGATATTTGATATAAAAAATTACTTTCCGTGAAAATCTGTTACCAGAGTAGAAATACATTACTAGTATAATTAGATTTTGGAGAGGGCAGAATTCACACAAAATGTCAGTGTACAGAATTCACACAAAATGTCAGTGTATGCAACCTGGCAACTACAGCGATTATATGCGAAGGGACTTGTGTTTTTGTTGATTAAGCCGCATTTGTGGCGCTGTTTAAGAATGTTATTTTCATTAAAGAAAAACTAGAACATCAATGGTGTAGTAGCTCAACATATATTTTGGAGTGGGGATAAGCCTGTTTTTGTTGGTGGGTGAGTAATTCGAGTAGGCTGGGGTTGTTAGGTAGAATGTTTTTTGTTTTTTTTGAAATGCAAGTGGGAGCTTTAATATCGTTGTGATGCTAGAACGTCAATGCTGTTGTAGCTCAATATATGAAGTCGGGATTGTATTGCATTGGGTAGACTGGGGTTGTTAGGAAATGTATAAAAGTGTCATTAGCAGTGGCGCAACGAAAGGCTGGGAATGCTCGGGAGGGTAGGTGAAACTTACAGGCCTTAGGCAAAATCGATTCGAGTCTGGCGCCGGACAATGACACTGTAATATCTTTGTTATGGGATCCAAAGCGCCAGGGCTGGGTGTTGGGAAGATTTCGGGGCAAGGGGGAGGGAGCAGAAAATTAAGTTCAAGTGCATTTTTGTAACAGAAATCATAACAAAGTGAAATGACATTTTATTTGGTTTATTAGAGAGATCATCAAGGTGCAATACTTCATGTGTGTATGTACAGTAATGTATAAATATATATATATATATATATATATATATATATATATATATATATATATATATATATATATATATATATATATATATATATATATATATATATATATATATATATATATATATATATATATATATATATATATATGTAGCGCTGGCCTCCGCGTTTCCAGTTCGTCTAGGGATAGGACGCCCTCAATTATTTCCAATGATCAGCATTAAAAGAAAATAGAACATATAAAAAAAGGCAAATGAAAACACGACAAAATGATTTCAAATTGACAATCTATTTCTACTCTCTCACTTCCTAATTCCAAAACACACCACTTTCCAGTAAGATAGTTTAAAACAATTAACAACTAGTCAAAAAGAAATATCTCTTTAAAACAAGAAAATATTATGTCCAAGTGATAAACAATAACTTCAGCACCATATTTCTCTATACTTGAACGCTAAAACGCAAGCACAACTAAACGCCTGCACACCTTAAGAATCATCTGTCTATCTTACACACTAAATGGCTACACACTCGAACATGGTCGCCTGTACACCGAACGCAGGAACGTCATACGCACGCACCACAGGACACCGGAAACACTGGACGCAGGCACCTCAGACGCAGGCACCACTTGATACAGGAAACACTAGACGCGGGCACCTCCGACGCATGCACACTGGACGCAGGAAACATACACGACTTGCCGCGTGCACCACCTGGACGCATGCACAACTTAACAACAGAAAAGTGTGCATGCACCTCTGAATGCACGTGTTGCAGCAAGTATACTTTGGACTACCATGTGACTGTTAAGAACCCTCACCAAGCAGTCGGGGAAAACGATGGCTGAAAAGGGGGGTAAAATAGACATACACCGGCCACTCGGATAGGTAATAGAGCCTGCCCTGGCGAGCATATCACGTCTATAACTTCACCTAAGAAGGAGGGGGGTTCACACGGTCCATTCTTCGGTAAAATTATGCACTTTAGTATTCTGGAACGGTTTAATAATAGACATTATTAATTCTTCTAAAATTACGATAATACAAAATACCAGTGTTAAATCCTTGTTGATATACTGCCTACGAGGGAATTATGCGATTTAGAACCTGTTCCGGCTTACACCGGTACACTGTCGCCATCAAGTAGCGAAGGATGGATACAATCTCTGGATAATCAGTTTGAAACAACCATCGTTCAGATAAAATAAAGAGCAACTCACCGAAAATATTAGCAGCTATATAGGCTGACAAAAATTCCTGAGTACACAAAAGTACAATTAAAATTAACGGGCAAAACAAAAAAACAATGTCCTAAAGAATTATGGAAATCGCGTCTCTTCCATACAACGGTCACCAAGCGTCTCCTCGTGGTCTCTCTTAAACACAAAATTAGTACCAGCCACGAGGTAGGACTCTAATTACAATTTGGATGCAAAATAAAGGTTTCTTTGTTCAGGTTATCTGTCTGTCAAAAAAAATCAAGGAGAAGAGGTGATACTTAAAGGGGTATTGAAATAATTACAAGTGATCCGTCTCACACTGCCCCCTCCCTAAGCCCATTGCGTCCCGCAATTTTTACCACAGAGAAGCACACACAAATATTATAATTGTACAAGGACTACCCGGTCACGATTTCCCTTTCTTCTACCTCGAGTACTCTCCCATCAGGATACGTGAGCGTCTTGATCCGTCTCTTTAAAGCAGAGTTTCTTCCCAAACGGCTTTCAAACGCAAAGTCATGTCGGGTGACCTGCGGGTTCCCCTCAGCCTCTGACTCCGCCAAATCAACCTCCTGTTGAACACTCTCCACGTTTGATACCACCGATACCTTAAATGGGACTTGCGGTGGCGATGCGAAGTTCTCTATCTCCGATTGGCCGGTGGGAGCAGAAAATGGCGACCCTACCTCTATCAATTCCTGGAGGTCAGGCCACCCTGGCGACGTCTCCCGCCGTGCCTCCGGACAGGCGTCGTTAACGTCCTTCGCAACCGGGGTTGTTAGGCGTTCTGAGTTGTTCTGTGAGCTTTCTTTTCTGGCCGAACTATTTCGAAATCGTTTTACAGGCCTGTCGCCACTTTCACCCTCTTTTCGCTCAATTCCTCTTTTCTTGCAGTTTTCTTCATGTCGAGCAACGTCAGGCTTCCGCTCACTGCGATAGCTACAGTATCTACACGTCCACATCCTCTTCTCATGCTCCTTTTCTGCGTGTTCCCGCAGGTGCGCTACGGACGAGAACCTCTTCTTGCACATGGAACACCTGTATTATATTTCATAGAGTGCGGTTTTCCCCATTCTATCTCCTAAAAAGGTAAAAGGAGGAAAAGGAAAGTGTAAATTTTAGAAAAAATACACGTTTGTATGTCACATAACATACACACACACACACACACACAAATATCTTCTTGCAAGCCTAAACAACTCACAAGCCCAAACAAAATAAACAAGAGGACATCATCTCTTTAAGAATAATTTATTGGTCACTGGGATAATACATCAGTAAGGATTACAGGCTAGTTAAAACCGTAACGATCTGGTTCTTGTCGAACCCTTGATGGTCTTTTGCGATGCGGTACTTCTGACCCCATGATTTGGTCAGTTGTATCGCCATCGTTTTGAGAAGTTTCTTGGCTACCGACCGTCTTCTCCAGCTTCTCTTTGTCAACCTCGCTGTCCCGGCACATAGAACGTGTTCCTGGAGCCACACCTTCGTCCAAATGTCCCTTATCCAGGCTGCTCTGTGCTTCAGGTTCTGTATGTACCTCATTGCCAGCCTTGTTGTCGTTCATGAAGGCCTTCACCCATTCGGGTTCATCCCCGTTGTATTTCTTCATTCGGTTGAAATGAACAAGCTTCGCCGTCTTCTTCGGCCCAAATTGCAACCTGTACAGAGAGTCATTGAGCCTTTTTAGGACGAGGTATGGACCTCGCCAAGGACAGTGTAATTTTGGAGACAGGCCAACTTTCGGAACTGCATAGTGGACCATGACTAAATCGCCCCTATCATAGTTATTAGTAGAAGCACCCCGATCAAATTGCGTCTTCTGACGATCACTTGCAATTTTCAGTTGCCGTCGTGCTATCTTGTGCACGCTTCGCAATTTTTCTTCAAGTTTCTCGACAAATTCCGGGTAATCACTTGGCTCATCCTGCTGATCGGTCGGTGTGATCTGATCCAGGGGTGATCTGATCTGTCTGCCATATAGGATTTCCGAAGGGGTGAAGCCAGTTGAGTCATGTTTTGCTGAATTATAAGCCATGCTCAGGTATGGCAACCAGACGTCCCAATCCCGCTGGTTAGGGGCAACCACAGCCGACAGCATCGCCTCCAAAGTGCGGTTAAACCGTTCGATCATACCATCCGATTGAGGATGGTATGGCGTGGTCCTTGTCTTCCTGATATGCAATAGTTCACACATTTTCGTGAATACGGCCGACTCAAACTGCCTCCCCTGATCAGAATGGATTTCGTCAGGAATACCCAGTCTGCAGACAAATTGCTCCACAATCACACTGGCTATGGTATTCGCTTCCTGGTTGGGAATGGGAAAGGATTCAGTCCATTTGGAGAAGTAATCTCCACAACCAAGATGTACTTATTGCCAGCAGGGGTGAGTGGTAACGGTCCCATAATATCTACCGCAATTCTTTGGAGTGGCTCTCCAGCTGCGTATTGCCGCATCTTAGCCTTGGGCTTAGATCTTGGGCCTTTACGTTCACTGCACTGAGGGCAACGCTTACACCAACGCTCTACGTCCCGAGCTACACTCTCCAGTAGAACTTAGCTTTAATTCGACTAAGCGTCTTCTTAGTCATGAAGTGACCAGACAGTGGGTGTGCATGTGCCACTTTCCAAACTTCTTTCGCCAAATTGGAAGGAAGAATTAGCTGATGGGTTACTTCTTCACCAGTGGGCGATTCAAATCGTCGGTACAGCAAACCTTGGCGCAATTCCAGACTATCCCATTGTGACCAGTAGTTCTTCAAAGTTCTGCTACCTGAAGATATCACCTCCCATGGTGGTCGAATCCCTTCCCTTTTAGCCTCGACCAGGGCTGGATATCCGCGTCCTTCCGTTGACTTTCCTGGAGTTCCTCAGAGGACCACTTAACCGCAAGAGGTTGTTTGTCATCCGTAATTCTTCTCTACCCTTCGATGTTACAGCAAAACACTGGTTCACTGAATCCTCAGTCTGACAACCAACGTCTTGGCGTGCAGGGTTTTCCAACACAGGAGATTCCTTGCTTTCCTGGCGCTCACAATATGTGCAATCTTCGCATGGACGTCTGGAGAGGCTGTCTGCATTGTTGTGGATTCGACCAGGACGATGCTCAATTGAGAAGTCGTATGCTCCTAGTGTTTCAAGCCATCGAGCAATTTGACCCTCCGGGTTCCGGAAACGCATCAGCCACCGAAGGGCGCCGTGATCTGTCCTTACTTGGAAGCGAGTACCGTAGAGGTAATGGTGGAACCATTTTACTGCGAGAACCACGGCTAGTAATTCCTTTCTGGTCACACAGTAACGACGTTCTGCCTTTCCGAGTGACTTACTATAGTAGCCAATGACTTTCTCTTCACCGTTCTGGACCTGAGACAGAACTGCTCTACACCGAAGTTGCTGGCGTCAGTATCTAACACAAAATTACCAGTTCCTTGGGGATAACTTAGAATTGGAGGATTGGTCAGCCGTCTTTTCAACTCTTTGAAGGAATACTCACATTCTTCTGTCCACTGATATTCCCTCCCTTTTCAGTGAGACGATGCAATGGTCGGGCAATATCACTGAAACCTCTCACAAACCTCCTATAATAACTGCACAAACCAAGAAAACTTCTAACTTCGGTCACATTCTTTGGGATGGGCCACTCCTGCACAGCCATTGTCTTATTTGGATGAGTTCGGACGCCGTCGCTTGTAACAATATGTCCCAGGAATGCCACTTCATGTCGGAAAAACAAGCACTTCTTAGGAGACAACTTCAGCCCTGCTTCCATTAGACGCTGGATTACTCCCTCGAGCCTGCTCCTATGTTCTTCAAAGGTAGTCCCGAAGACGATGACGTCATCGAGGTAAATGAGACAGCTCTCCCACTGCAGACCGCCCAACACCCGTTCCATTAGCCGCTCGAAAGTTGCAGGGGCGTTGCAGAGTCCGAAGGGCATCACACAGAATTGAAACAAGCCCCGGTGGGTAGCAAAAGCGGTCTTTGGTCTGTCTGTCTCATCAACCTCGATCTGCCAGTACCCACTAGCGAGATCTAGGGTGGAAAACCAGGCAGCACCACCAAGTAAATCCAAGGTATCGTCAATCCGTGGGAGGGGGTATGAGTCTTTTATGGTCACATCATTTACCTTCCGGTAATCGACACAGAAGCGTAAGCTTCCATCCTTTTTCCTCACCAGCACAATAGGGGACGACCACGGGCTACAAGAAGGTTCGATAATTCCATGGGTCAGCATGTCCTCGATCTCTTTCCCAGCCTCCTCTTGTTTGTTGATAGGAGTCTCCGGGCTGCCTGTCTTATTGGAGGTTGCGTCGCAGTGTTGATCTTATGTTTGGCTATCTTAGTCTTCCCCAAGTCCTGGGGACCAGTGGAAAATGCTTCCTTCCACTTACACAACATTCTAGCCACTTGTCCTTCCTGCGCCTTATCCAACCCTCTGTACTCTCCAAATACAGCTGCTTCAAGTATGGTGGGACCTCAACCGGTCCACCTGGGCTTCCCACATCATCTGTAATGTGTTCCAGAAGACTCAACTTCCTCCACCCCTTCACATACCAACAGTTGTATTTTTGTACAAGGTTACTGGCTCATTTGAAAGATTAACCATCCTGACAGGAATAATCCCCGGCTTAACTCTTGTCAAACTCCGTGCAACGAGCATCCCCTCTCTTTTAGCAATCCCCTCCGAAGCTTCAATAATTCCAAGCTTTCCTTGTAGATTCACAGGTAGGTTCTTGACCTCCGCTTCTATAATGGTCTCCGATCGTGGCGGCAATAACGATGTCTTGCACGCAACCATCCTGCACGAAAAATCGTCCCAGCTTTCTGGTTCCACCTCCACTTCTCTTCCAAATGTAACTTTCCCCATTCCTGCATCAATAGAGCAGTGGTGACGTCTTAAGAAGTCCAGCCCCAATATGCAATCCGGCCCGATGTCTGCTACCCAGAACTCATGTCTCATCGCTTTATTGCTTTCACATATGGACATCTCCAGAAATGTTTTCCCGAGGATTGGTACACTACTGCCATCAGCTAAAACTAATGCGGACCCCGCTGCCTGGAGACTAGGTCTCTTATCTTTTGGAATCTTAAAGTACCTCTCAGCTTGGACAATGGAGATGTTTGCTCCTGTATCGATCAAGCAAGCAACTGATTGCGACATGATTTTCCCGTCTAAGTAAATACCATCTTGGGCCAATCCTGGTATGCTCTCATGGACCGCCACTCGAATGGGTCTCTTTCTGGTTTCGTCTACTGCCGGGCTTCGACCCTCAAACCCGACACCGTGGAGTTTTCCGAGCTTTCTTCTTCTTGTCGGCGTCTAACCTGTTTCAGTTTTTGGCAGTCTCGCTTAAAATGTCCTGGCTCTTGGCAATAAAAACACACCCTGTGATTCGATTGTGTTCTACGCGTATTTCCTCACGACTGGTCAGAGAACGGGTTTGTGCCCGGTGAGTCACTAGGGATCAGCCTCCCAGAGTTCTTTAGCACTCTCATTTCCTCCTTCAGAGTCTGCACAGACTGCGACAGCTCCCTCAAAGAGCTACGTTGACCTGTTAGGTTGTCTTCCACAATCTTGCGAACTTGCTCTGCAAGATCGTCCAAAGTATTACCAGCCGCGCCGGTAGGTGGTGTGCTGCCTACCGCACGAACAACTTTTCTCCCTCCAAAGTTCCTTTGCTTTTCAACCAAGTAGAAAGCTTCTATCTCCAGAGCGGCTTTCAGGGCTTCGTCTAATGTAGAAGGTCTTGTCTGGTAGACACCTAGTCTCAGATTGGGGTCATCTAGAGCATCAACAAAGTGGTCCTTGGCCAACACGGATAATAATCCGATGGATGCTGTTGGATATGCCTGCCGTGTAAGCCTACGCACTTCATGTGCCAGCTCTGGTAGAGTCTCATTCACCTTTCGAGAACGATTTTTCAATTGAATGCGAAAAACTTCGGTCTGGTGCGCCGGGCTAAACCTGCCAGACAGGGCCTCTACAAGTGTGTCATAATTCCTTCTTCCTGCAGCATCCAAATCTGCAAGTACAGATTGGGCTTCGCCTTTCAAGCTGGCGGCTAAACACATCGCCATCACACCAGGACTCCAACTATGCAATTCTGCGATTACCTCGAACTGAGCCTTATAATCATCCCACGACGTCGTCCCATCATAGATCCCCGGTCGGATACCTGATGTTCCCACCATTTTAGGTATTGGTGGAATGTAGTCTTGTGCGTGGTTCGAGGTTCTCAGCCCTGCATCAACTGGAATTAGAGGAATTTCTCTGGTCATTCTGTTTGCACCGCAGCTCTCTTCAAGTGGAAATGGTCTGCAGTAATCACCACGAGATGTTACAGCTACCTCTTCTGCGCGTGCAACTCTTTCGCGAAAGGGGTTGCCAGGAGATAAAGTCGAGGGGTGAAAGTTCGCCCCGTATGCGGCTGTCCCAACAGACTGTTGGTGGACCTCTTGTTCGAAAAGCTTGTTGTCCCAAGAAGCTGGGGCACGGTGTCGTTGGCGGCTGTCGTTTGGTGCAGTTGTTCTCGACGACGGTTCCGCAGCAGTTGCAAACGGATTCCATCTGTCTTGGCGACCAAGAAGATGTGGTGACCCTCTCTGCAGTGTTGATGCTGAAGCGTCACCATCACTGCCTGTAAATTCATCTAGTAGAAGCCACTGCGATTCTTCCGCCCTGGATTCATGTTGTCGTGGAGTACCCTCCATCCGTCCGTCCTCGAATGGAGAAAGCATTTTTCACGAAAATATTGAAGTTGGAAAATAAATCGAGCAACCTATCCCACCGCTGCCACCAATTGTAGCGCTGGCCTCCGCGTTTCCAGTTCGTCTAGGGATAGGACGCCCTCAATTATTTCCAATGATCAGCATTAAAAGAAAATAGAACATATAAAAAAAGGCAAATGAAAACACGACAAAATGATTTCAAATTGACAATCTATTTCTACTCTCTCACTTCCTAATTCCAAAACACACCACTTTCCAGTAAGATAGTTTAAAACAATTAACAACTAGTCAAAAAGAAATATCTCTTTAAAACAAGAAAATATTATGTCCAAGTGATAAACAATAACTTCAGCACCATATTTCTCTATACTTGAACGCTAAAACGCAAGCACAACTAAACGCCTGCACACCTTAAGAATCATCTGTCTATCTTACACACTAAATGGCTACACACTCGAACATGGTCGCCTGTACACCGAACGCAGGAACGTCACACGCACGCACCACAGGACACCGGAAACACTGGACGCAGGCACCTCAGACGCACGCACCACCTGATACAGGAAACACTGGACGCAGGCACCTCATATGCATGCACCACTTGATACAGGAAACACTGGGTGCAGGCACCTCAGACGCATGCACCACTTGATACGGGAAACACTAGACGCAGGCACCTCCGACGCATGCACCACCTGATACAGGAAACACTGGACGCAGGCACCTCAGACGCATGCACCACTTGATACAGGAAACACTAGACGCGGGCACCTCCGACGCATGCACACTGGACGCAGGAAACATACACGACTTGCCGCGTGCACCACCTGGACGCATGCACAACTTAACAACAGAAAAGTGTGCATGCACCTCTGAATGCACGTGTTGCAGCAAGTATACTTTGGACTACCATGTGACTGTTAAGAACCCTCACCAAGCAGTCGGGGAAAACGATGGCTGAAAAGGGGGGTAAAATAGACATACACCGGCCACTCGGACAGGTAATAGAGCCTGCCCTGGCGAGCATATCACGTCTATAACTTCACCTAAGAAGGAGGGGGTTCACACGGTCCATTCTTCGGTAAAATTATGCACTTTAGTATTCTGGAACGGTTTAATAATAGACATTATTAATTCTTCTAAAATTACGATAATACAAAATACCAGTGTTAAATCCTTGTTGATATACTGCGTACGAGGGAATTATGCGATTTAGAACCTGTTCCGGCTTACACCGGTACACTGTCGCCATCAAGTAGCGAAGGATGGATACAATCTCTGGATAATCAGTTTGAAACAACCATCGTTCAGATAAAATAAAGAGCAACTCACCGAAAATATTAGCAGCTATATAGGCTGACAAAAATTCCTGAGTACACAAAAGTACAATTAAAATTAACGGGCAAAACAAAAAAACAAGGTCCTAAAGAATTATGGAAATCGCGTCTCTTCCATACAACGGTCACCAAGCGTCTCCTCGTGGTCTCTCTTAAACACAAAATTAGTACCAGCCACGAGGTAGGACTCTAATTACAATTTGGATGCAAAATAAAGGTTTCTTTGTTCAGGTTATCTGTCTGTCAAAAAAAATCAAGGAGAAGAGGTGATACTTAAAGGGGTATTGAAATATTTACAAGTGATCCCTCTCACATATATATATGTAAAATGTATAAAAAATGCAAAAGATCAAGATAAATCTATTATTATATAAACATATTGTTGGTATTGTTGGCAGACGATGAAGGTTGGAAGTGATAGTAGTGGAAAGGAAAGGGTTGTTTGCTGCATTGCACTTACATAATATTGCTTAAATATAAAATATGCTAGATATGTTTAAGAATCCTAAAACGTTAATGATACCTGCAAGATTTTGCCAAAGTGACTGGTAAAGTTTTCTATTTCAAAATGAGACAGGTGCATCAAACAAAACCAGAAAAACAAAATGTTTAGTGGTTCCGATGCATTCTTTCATTGTTGGTTGATTTTCAAGTTGTATACTAACTGGTATAGTATATCACCAAATATGCTAAAATAACATACATTCATAAGCAATGCCCACCATGAATATCTTTTATCAATAAAATAGAACATACTGACAACACTTTCTCCAGATTTTTTTTATTTTATATTAAGCTCCCCACCCCACTTTCAGCAATATGTATGATATCATCACCACAAACAATAGGGCTATCTGTGTACCACATGTGACATGAATCAAGTTTACCGTTCTTGAGATACCGTGCTTACAAGATTTTCTCAGCAAAATCATATTAAGCCCCGCCCATTATGTATATTAATGAAATTCAATGTTTCTAAACCACGAACATGTATGTGCACACTAGCTTAGCATCATAATTATACCAAATATGAAATAGACATTCGGTTTTTGAAATATGAGCATTTCAAGATTTTTACACTAAGCCCTCTAAATTTATTCAACTGTACCAACATTTTCCGAAAATTAGGTGGTATTTCATTTAAGAAGAATGTAATATTAATATAAGGTTTTAAACGTTTCGCTGAGAGTCTGGAGATAAGGCAATTATTTTGGCAGTTTGGTTGGGCTCAATTTCCTTGCAGGGCGATTGTTTTCACAACGTTGTTCTCGACTTCCATGCTGACTGTTATTGGGATGGCTTCTATGAAGGTGTCTATGCTGAAGCCCGGCACCTGTATCTGATCCATGGATCACGTCACTTCTTTGCCGCCTGTTGTAAAACATGTTACTTCATTTCTGTGAATCAACATTTGAAAAATCATTTTATTCTTCAACTCGGTGCTAGCAAACGTGTTTCCAATTGGGATAATTTTCCACTTTGATAATATTTTTGTTGGAAATTGTAAAAATGAATGAATGTTGTTAAGTTGAAGGTTTTATTTCAATAATGACTAATAAATGGAAATTATGCTTTTTTCAATTTGCTGTAATGAGCGTCCCTTTAAGGTGCAAGATTGTGGAAGTCCTGCACATATTTTCAAATTCTTCTCAAAAAATATTGAATAATGGGAGTGAGCGGAAGGGAAAGGGCGGTGGGAAGGGATGGGGAGGAGCTCAGCAAGAAAAAAAGAATGGAAAGAAACATTCCAAAGATGGGCTTCTCCCAGATCTAAAGGTCTATGGATAATGAAAATATGTTTTTTTCATATAACGTTTTTCAAGAATTTGTAAGTAAGTCTTGTTTATGAATTAATATTCATGATACCACTACCACAACATGAGAACATATGTGCAGACCATGACCCATATTATGCACTCACATTTAACTTTAATGGTCATTATTATACAGTGAATATTAAAACCAATGTGATTTTGATGGCTTGAAAAAGAAGTATGTGGTTATTTAGGTTTGTGTATCATAAATTATCCAAAAGTTAGTGATTTGTAAAAAAAAAAAAAAAAAAAAAAAAATATTTGTATGCTTACTCCTTAGGGTCAATACCAGTTATCTCAAATTGTCCAGTGTATGTTGCGCTGGATTAGGCAGTTTCTCGTGTCTGTTATGGTGAACCAAAAAACTAAAATGTTTAGTGCCTATGCATTCGACAAAACACACATTCGGTTGTTAAGATATTAGCATATCAAGAACACCAACACCAAAATAAGGCACATCACAGGTCATGGGCTATCTGTGTACCAAATGTGACAGGAATCGACTTTGACGTTCTTGAGATACCGTGCTTACAAGCTCTTTTTTAGCAAAATCATATTAAGCCCCGCCCATTTTGTATATATTAATGAAATTCAATATTTTTTAACCACGAAGATGTGCACACTAGCTAGCATTATAGATATACCAAATATGAAACAAAACAGACTTTCACTTGCTAAAATATGAGCATTTCAAGATTTTGATATTAAGCCCTGCCTATTCTCTTTTCCAATTTGGCAATCTATTTCTACTCTCTCACTTCACTTATTCCAAAACACATCTCTTTCCAATAAAAGAGCTTAAAACAAGAAACAACTAACCAAAAAGAAACATGTCTTTAAAACAAGAAAATATATTGTCTAAGTAATAAACAATAACTTTAGCACCATATTCCTCAACACTTGAACGTTAAAACGCATGCACAACTGAACGCTTGCACACCTTAAGAATCCTCTATCTTACACACTAAATGGCTACACACTCGACCATGATCGCCTGTACACCGAAAGCAGGCACATCATACGCACGCACCACAGGGCACATGAAACACTGTACGCAGGCACCTGATATGCACGCACCACAGAACACAGAAAACACTGGACGCAGGCACCTTATATGCATGCACCACAGGATACAGGAAACACTGGACGCAGGCACCTCATATGCATGCACCACAAGACACAGGAAACACTGGACGCAGGCACCTCATATGCATGCACCACAGGACACAGGAAACACTGGACGCAGGCAGCTCATATGCATGCATCACAGGATACAGGAAATACTGGACGCAGGCACCTCATACGCACGCACCACAGGATACAGGAAACACTGGATGCAGGCACCTTATATGCATGCACCACAGGATACAGGAAACACTTGACGCAGGCACCTCATATGCATGCACCACTGGATACAGGAAACACTGGACGCAGGCACCTCACATGCATGCACCACTGGATACAGGAAACACTAGACGCAGGCACCTCACCACAGGATACACGAAACACTGGACGCAGGCACCTCACCACAGGATACACGAAACACTGGACGCAGGCACCTCATACCCACGCACCACAGGATACTTGAAACACTGGACAAGTTGCAGCGTGCACCACCTCGATGCATGCACAACTTAACATAAAAGTGTGCATGCACCTCTAAATGCACGTGTTGCAGTAAGTATACTTAGGACTACCGTGTGACTGTTAAGAAACCTCACCAAGCAGTCAGGAAAACGATGGCTGAAAAAGGGGGTAAAATAAACATACACCGGCCACTCGGACAGGTAGCCTAATATAGCCTTCCCTGGCGAGCAAATCACGTCTATAACTTCACTTACAAAGGAGGGAGTTCACATGGTCGATTCTTCGGTAAAATGATGCACTTTAGTATTCTGGGACGGTTTAATAATAGACATTATTAATTCTTCTAGAAATACGAAATACCAGTGTAATATCCCTCTTGATATACTGCCTACGAGGGATTTATGCAAATTATACCTTGTTCCGGCTTACAGCTGTACACTGTCGCCATCAAGTAGCGAAGGATCGGATACAATCTCTGGATATTTTGTTTAAAACCACCATCTTTTAGATAAAATAAAGAGCAACTCACCGAAAATATTAGCAGCTATAGGCTGACAGAAATCCCTGCGTACACAAAAGTACAAGACAACGGGCAAAAAAAAAAAAAAAAAAAAAAAAAAAAAAAAAAAAAAAAAAAGGCCTAAAAAATGATCGAAATCACGTCTCTTCCATACAAGGGTCACCATGCGTCTCCTCGTGGTCTCTCTCAAACAGAAAACGAGGTAGGGCTCGAATTACAGTTTGGATGCAAAATAAAGGCTTCTTTATTTAGGTTATCTGCCTGTCAAAATAAAAAAAATCAAGGAGGAGAGGGGATAACTTAAAGGGATAATGAAAAGTGATCCGTCTTACAATATAAATACCAAAAACTATAGGGCACATCTACAGACCATGGCCCGCTATTTGTGCACCACATATGACATGAATCCAGTATACCGTTCTCGATATATTGTGCTTACAAGATTTCTGTCACAGATACACACACATACATACACACATACATACACACGCCAGCATGACTGCATAGGTTCCTTTTGCTATTAGCATCAAAACAATCATGTAAGTGATTTTTTTTGTTTAGATTTTGGCTATACCTTAAAATAATCATGTTTTTAGAACAAACACATTTTTAAATTCCAGTAGTTATACGTGAAGAACAGAATTTTAAGTTTTGAGCTTATCACATGCAAACATGAGTACATATGTTCCTGATAGTAAGCACTGGTTCAAAATATATAGATCTAATATGGAAACATGGTAATGTGCTACAAACGTTATTCCTATTATGAAAATGCAGAGATTATATGTTTCTGATATAATTCATTTCTTTTTACCTCAATTGTAGCCATTTCAGTGGTCTTGACGTGTGTGCGGTTGTTAAAAATGTCCCACATTTTCTGCGTATATGTTGGAACCAACATCATCTTGAGAAATTTTATCGGTGTTGTTTCCCCACAGCTTGCACTTGAGGCAAATTCTCTTCGATGTCAGCCCATCTTCTAGATCCACATCTCGCCTTGCCCAATCCACACCATTGCCAGTTCCAGTTCTAACTGCATACACCTTGAAAATTCAAAGTGGAATGTTGTTTTATTACATAAATTACGTGTGTATAGCCTTCAAAACAAATCTGTAATATTACTTTATTTAGTTGTTTTGTTATTATGATGGCCAATTGGTAATGTTTTGGAAAATGTTTATATTGATCAATTGTAAATTCTTAATATGATAAATATTAGATCACAGAAAGGCCAACATAGAATTAATATGAGGAAAAAATTATATAAGAATGATATTTTTCATGACTGCATGAAAGGATGTAAAAATCCATCTCAATTTTTAATGTTTATCTGTCTAAAGCAAACATTATTTTTAACATTTGCAACATATTGTATCTTGATGTTCAGACTGAAGTAGTTCAGCTTTAAGGATTAGTTCAGGGGTCAAGCAAGTCTATCTGATATGAAAGATGACTTCCAAAGAAACCAAATGGTGCAGAAAGCCTTTACAAGTCTTCTTCCGTTAAGGAAATATTTAAGTTTAGGCTAAAGGTTGGTATCATTTGTGTAAAAACGACTGAAATCAGAGCAGTTGTAATGTCATAGCCTCAGATTCCTCAAAGTCTTTATGTATTCTAGTATATATTGTCCTGCGATTCTGTGGCTTAAAAACCATGAGATATGTCAAAAAAAGTAGTAAAACTGAATCTAGGAAGGGTATTTATAATATACCACCTAAAGAAAGTTTGAGGATAAATAATTTAGATAGTGAACAAATTAAATAAACTTTCTTTAAAATACATAAAGACTTTGAGGAATCTGAGCCTGTGATGTCATACCTAGTCTGATTTCAGTCGTTTCTACAGAAATGGTACCAACTTTAAAGTTAAATATCTCATTAACGGAAAAATATTTTTGAATGCTTTCTTCACCATTGTGTTTCTTTTTAAGTTCTCTTTCACAGAAGATGAACATGCTTGACCATTGAACTCATCCTTTAAATTCAGATACATTTCTGCATTTTAAGTATTTTGATACAACAGGTGTTTACAAGCATTGTGTATGAGCGTGGGTTGTCTTAAAGAAGCTCTAAAATATTTCTTCACCAGATCTACAATGTTTTGTGTCTCTTTTTTTCTTCATAAGCTGATTGAATTGAAAAAATTGTACTAACTACCATGTCAATATATATTATGAAATTTTAGGCGGAGAATATTTAATTATAAACTTATTACTGCCACAACTCTCATGCAAATCAATAAAAATGTTGAAAATATTAGCATATTAGTAATCATAAGGATCTTGCAATACATTTCATATTTACCTTGCTCACGGTGCCAGCAATTGCCAACTTTCTTGTCCTAGTTGCCTAGCTGCCTAAGCGATGTCAGTGCTTCAGGGCCCCTTCAGGCAGTCAGGAATGCTGCACTGCGGACAGGTGGAGCAAGAAAAAACTTGTCGAAGACCTCCTGTGATGTCAAAGAGCTTCTTTGGGTATGTCAAATGGAAGCTCTTTGGTCAAACCAGGGAGTTGTTAAGTCTCAACTCCCTGGTCAAACGAAGAACTGGTGCGAAATATATGTGTGTTAAAAGATCTTATGTTGTAAATAAAAGTTTGCTGTATAAATATTATTGTGTTTTCTAAATGTTAAATGTCATGATATTGAACATTTTATATGAGAATAGGTGGCTCAGTTGGCAAAGCGCTTGGCTAAGATGCTGGAGGTCCCGGGTTCAAGGCTCGGTCTAACTCAATTTGTCCACAGTTATGCAGACAGATATGCCGAAGAGAAAAGTGAGAGTCACCCCTGCCTGGTTCTCTGACAGTCTGAACACTATTGGAGAAGAGAAGCGTGAAAATGCGGTGTTCATTCCCTTTCCCTTTCAAGTACATAGTCTGTTAGTTGTAGAGCGCATTGATAAAAAAAAAAATACTAGACAATGCGCCCTATAAATTCCATATATCATTCAATCAAACATATAATTCACACAAATTATAAGAACTACAATATATTTACATAAAGTTTGTTTTACTCCAATTATATGAAAGTGTTATCTTCTGATGAATATAGCAAATGTCAAAGCTTTTGTCACTAGTGAAGAAAAAAAAAGTCCATCTTTAGTGTTGTGTAACTTTGTCTGTGGCGTTGTTATTCATGATGCATTTCTGCAACATGAAGTACATCAAAGGAATAACTTTGTCCGCCATGATCAATGCGCTGCTTTCTTCACCAGGGGTTATCGTTACTTCTAAAACCTCTAAGCTTTTTGACATAGCATAGAAGTGATGGCCATCTTTCCATCTCGTCGAGGTGTGGTGAGAGCGTGTACACTATAAGGGATGCCATCGTCTGGCAAAGTGAGAGCGTGTATACTATAAGGGATGCCATTGTCTGGCAAAGTGAGAGCGTGTATACTATAAGGGATGCCATTGTCTGGCAAAGTGAGAGCGTGTATACTATAAGGGATGCCATTGTCTGGCAAAGTGAGAGCGTGTATACTATAAGGGATGCCATTGTCTGGCAAAATGAGAGCGTGTATACTATAAGGGATGCCATTGTCTGGCAAAGTGAGAGCGTGTATACTATAAGGGATGCCATTGTCTGGCAAAGTGAGAGCGTGTATACTATAAGGGATGCCATTGTCTGGCAAAGTGAGAGCGTGTATACTATAAGGGATGCCATTGTCTGGCAAAGTGAGAGCGTGTATACTATAAGGAATGCCATTGTCTGGCAAAGTGAGAGCGTGTATACTATAAGGGATGCCATTGTCTGGTAAAGTGAGAGCGTGTATACTATGGGGGATGCCATTGTCTGGCAAAGTGAGAGCCTTTATACTATAAGGGATGCCATTGTCTGGCAAAGTGAGAGCGTGTATACTATAAGGGATGCCATTGTCTGGCAAAGTGAGAGCGTGTATACTATAAGGGATGCCATTGTCTGGCAAAGTGAGAGCGTGTATATTATAAGGGATGCCATTGTCTGGCAAAGTGAGAGCGTGTATACTATAAGGGATGCCATTGTCTGGCAAAGTGAGAGCGTGTATACTATAAGGGATGTCATTGTCTGGCAAAGTGAGAGCGTGTATACTATAAGGAATGCCATTGTCTGGCAAAGTGAGAGCGTGTATACTATAAGGGATGCCATTGTCTGGCAAAGTGAGAGCGTGTATACTATAAGGGATGCCATTGTCTGGCAAAGTGAGAGCGTGTATACTATAAGGGATGCCATTGTCTGGCAAAGTGAGAGCGTGTATACTATAAGGGATGTCATTGTCTGGCAAAGTGAGAGCGTGTATACTATAAGGAATGCCATTGTCTGGCAAAGTGAGAGCGTGTATACTATAAGGGATGCCATTGTCTGGCAAAGTGAGAGCGTGTATACTATAAGGGATGCCATTGTCTGGCAAAGTGAGAGCGTGTATACTATAAGGGATGCCATTGTCTGGCAAAGTGAGAGCGTGTATACTATAAGGGATGTCATTGTCTGGCAAAGTGAGAGCGTGTATACTATAAGGAATGCCATTGTCTGGCAAAGTGAGAGCGTGTATACTATAAGGGATGCCATTGTCTGGCAAAGTGAGAGCGTGTATACTATAAGGGATGCCATTGTCTGGCAAAGTGAGAGCGTGTATACTATAAGGGATGCCATTGTCTGGCAAAGTGAGAGCGTGTATACTATAAGGGATGCCATTGTCTGGCAAAGTGAGAGCGTGTATACTATAAGGGATGCCATTGTCTGGCAAAGTGAGAGCGTGTATACTATAAGGGATGCCATTGTCTGGCAAAGTGAGAGCGTGTATACTATAAGGGATGCCATTGTCTGGCAAAGTGAGAGCGTGTATACTATAAGGGATGCCATTGTCTGGCAAAGTGAGAGCGTGTATACTATAAGGGATGCCATTGTCTGGCAAAGTGAGAGCGTGTATACTATAAGGGATGCCATTGTCTGGCAAAGTGAGAGCGTGTATACTATAAGGGATGCCATTGTCTGGCAAAGTGAGAGCGTGTATACTATAAGGGATGCCATTGTCTGGCAAAGTGAGAGCGTGTATACTATAAGGGATGCCATTGTCTGGCAAAGTGAGAGCGTGTATACTATAAGGGATGCCATTGTCTGGCAAAGTGAGAGCGTGTATACTATAAGGGATGCCATTTTCTGGCAAAGTGAGAGCGTGTATACTATAAGGGATGCCATTGTCTGGCAAAGTGAGAGCGTGTATACTATAAGGGATGCCATTGTCTGGCAAAGTGAGAGCGTGTATACTATAAGGGATGCCATTGTCTGGCAAAGTGAGAGCGTGTATACTATAAGGGATGCCATTGTCTGGCAAAGTGAGAGCGTGTATACTATAAGGGATGCCATTGTCTGGCAAAGTGAGAGCGTGTATACTATAAGGGATGCCATTGTCTGGCAAAGTGAGAGCGTGTATACTATAAGGGATGCCATTGTCTGGCAAAGTGAGAGCGTGTATACTATAAGGGATGCCATTGTCTGGCAAAGTGAGAGCGTGTATACTATAAGGGATGCCATTGTCTGGCAAAGTGAGAGCGTGTATACTATAAGGGATGCCATTGTCTGGCAAAGTGAGAGCGTGTATACTATAAGGGATGCCATTGTCTGGCAAAGTGAGAGCGTGTATACTATAAGGGATGCCATTGTCTGGCAAAGTGAGAGCGTGTATACTATAAGGGATGCCATTGTCTGGCAAAGTGAGAGCGTGTATACTATAAGGGATGCCATTGTCTGGCAAAGTGAGAGCGTGTATACTATAAGGGATGCCATTGTCTGGCAAAGTGAGAGCGTGTATACTATAAGGGATGCCATTGTCTGGCAAAGTGAGAGCGTGTATACTATAAGGGATGCCATTGTCTGGCAAAGTGAGAGCGTGTATACTATAAGGGATGCCATTGTCTGGCAAAGTGAGAGCGTGTATACTATAAGGGATGCCATTGTCTGGCAAAGTGAGAGCGTGTATACTATAAGGGATGCCATTGTCTGGCAAAGTGAGAGCGTGTATACTATAAGGGATGCCATTGTCTGGCAAAGTTGAATATAAAATGTTTGGTGTTCTACATTTAATTTATAGAAACAAAATTGTATTTTCCTGTCTTGTTTAAAGGCCAATTGTCGTCTCTATAACGCGGAGGTAAATAGATTTTAATTCGTTTATTTTGATTGGTCGAACACAATGGTACAATATGCACTTACATTGATAGGCCAATCAAAATTGTTTTTAAATCAAATGTACGCCGCCACATTTTAATCACGACAGACGGCCTTTAAGGAAAGTTGTTAAACTGCCACATGATTACTGCTACATACTATCCTTAATGTGGTTGATGTATATATATATATATATATATATATCTATATGCAAAACTGAAGGTTAAGTTTTGTGCTTCCCGATGTACTACTCAGGGGCGGATTCAGACGGGGAGAAGGGGGAGGGGGGGGGGTGATGTTTTTTCTGGTGATCTTACAATTTTTTACAATGAAATAATTATGAAATACGTTTGATGTTAATTTTCGGGAAATTTTCATTCTTTGGAATATTTCCGTCATTTTCGGTAGATTTTGTTCAATTTCCAGAAATTTCCTTCTTTTTCGGGAAATATATGGTCAATTGTCGGGAAAATTTTCTTCATTTTGGGGCAATTTTCCTTCTTTTCGGGATATATAATGGTCAAGTTTTCTTCTGTTTCAGAACATTTGCTTCATTTGGGGGTAATCTTTGGGAAATCTCTTTCAATTTTTGAAAAAATCCCTTCATTCTCGCGCAATTTTCGGAAACTTTTTTCATTTCTTTTTTATTCTTTTTTTTCAACTTTTGGGTAAATTTTCTTCAATATTTGGGAAATTTATGTGAATGTTTGGGAAATTTTCTTCATTTTCGTACATTTCAAGTTTCAGAAAATATCCTTCATGTTTATTCAATATTGCCAAATTTTACAAAAATTCTCAAAGCTTTTACCAAATTTTTCTTCAGTATTATGTTAACAATTTCCCAATTTTCGCAGTCAAAATAAAGCATGCAATAGAGAAGGTGTAATCTATTCAGGGTGTACATTTCTTCATGCTCCCCGCTTCCTAAGACCAGAAGACTGCACCCTTGTCCCAATATGCAGATCAATTCATTAATGATGACATAAATGCTCATAAAACATTTTACCCCTGGTTTGGTTTGGCTCGCCCCCATGGCCGTACGAAAATACATTTCGCTTTTTGTGTAGATTTTAAGCCACTTTGGGGCAAAAGAAAACTTTAGACCAAGACTTCATGCTTGAGCTTCACAAGTTTGCCCGCATTTTTTCCAGTTTCAGGGGAAATTTCGAAATTTATCAGTTTGTGTTGACTTTCCAAAATTTATCAGTTTGTGTTAATTTTCAGACATTTTGGGGCGTGAAAGACAATAAAACTTCAAAGCTTCCGGGGGCTTCGCCCCCTGGACCTATCTTAAGGGAAATTTGCTTCAATATTTTTGCATTTTTCTTCATTTTTGTGAAAATTGAATCAATTTGTGTGCAATTACCTTAATTTTTCGGGAAATTGACTTCATTTTCGGAAAATTTTCTTTAATTTTGGGGAAAATGATCCTAATTTATACCAATATTTCCAATAATCTAACGACGCCCCCGCCCCTCCCCCTGCCCTTTACAAATAGTTTTCGCTGCTTCCAAGACTTCGCCCATGAACCCCACAATTTTGCCCGAATTGATTCAATTTGCAGGGACAAATTACCCTCTGCCTGTTTATAAATGGTAAACCCAGATGATTATCTAAGTAGACTTTATCAGTCATTAAAATACAAATTGTCTTCTTTTCATCAATCAAATTAGCGAACTTTGCGTTGATTTTCAGTCATTTTGGAGCATCAAAAGCAAGAAATCTCCGGAGCTTCCGGGGGAATCGCCCCCTGCACCACAACCAAGGCTTCGCCCTATACCTCACCAGGAGCCCGTATACCAGTATACGGACGCACAATGTTACGCAGTACAAAATTTGACACTTCAGTTCGACTGCATTGGTGGGAGGGATAGGGGGCGGCTGATCTTTCCCCAACTGTTCTATATTGTGTGATTGTATAGACACATGTGTGTTTTTTAATAAGTCGGGCAAATGCAAATTTTTGTCGGGCAAATTTGACTTACACCCTCTGAAATCGAAGTAAAGCTACGCCCCTGACAACATCATTCTCGGTCACCAATTTTGATCGGGCAGGGATATGAAGTTTGTGAGATGTAGTGGCGTAGCCAGCCTCCCAAAAAGGAACCGTAAATTTTGATGTCAAAGTGGGTGAACCGATGGCGTTATTTCTGAAAAAGTGGAAGGAGAAATCGGGACTTCTCCATATCCTGTGGCTTTGTCACTGGCCGACTGGTTGGATATACCAGAGATTTATGGCATGCATGTATGCGAATCATGCCCGACTGCCCGAATCGGCTAGATATCATAATCATATCCGCCTAACCCGACACGGTGATTCTCAGGTTGGCCAACGTTATGAAAGAAACCCCTCACACACATTTAAAACTTTGAACCCGGATGGCAGGAGCGGGCTGGGACTGATTTTGACGTTGATCACAAGGATCCTCATAAATCAAAGTTGAATTGGTTTTGTCGATTGACGGAATTAGGGGTTGTCTGGTGCAGAGAGAGCATTTTCTCCCACTCTTTCAGTGGCATAGCGATTTTGTTTTAATGTATAGGCCTATATTATGATTTTGCGTAGGCAAATTCTATTTTGTGATTTTGATTCCACTTTCTGTGGGCAGCTGGGTAAATCCGTCATGGTTCTGCTGATGCATCTATTTGCCTATATGGCCGTTCAACATTTTCAAGAGGGGAAAGACTGCTTTGACCCAATAAGATCCTTTTTTCTTTTTTTTTTGGGTACAATTTTGACGTATTTACATTAAATTGTGGTACACATCTTCTCCTACATCTTTAGATATTGAATTGTTGCCGCTTCTGTGTCTTGATTTTCAGCCATTTTGCATTTTGGGGCATCAGAAACAAGAAATATTCAGCGCATTCGGGGACTTCCCCCTTGTACCATACCAGGGCTTTGCCCCTAGACCCCACTTTTGCGCCAAAATTTTCTCAATTTTAATTATCTTGTTAGTAGATTTTATTTTTAGAACTTTCTTCTTTTCATCAGTTGAATTTTGAACGTTGTGTTTAATTCTGGGACATCAAAAGTGGAAAATCTACAGAGCTTCACGGGCTTATCTCCTAGCCCCTTGCGCCTTGTATCACATTGGGGCTTTTATACGGGCCACGAGATCCCACGCCGTTACCCGTGGATACGTGCGCACAATACTGCCTTTGGCTACTGTGCGCACCCCCACTGTAGAAGCCACTGTTCAAAATTAAATGTTTATTCACCGATTCAATGCGATTTTTCCTTCGTAAAAAGTCACCGCCCACTGAGTAAGATGGTCCCGTACGGCCATGTGCCCCCTTGACTTGTTATCCTGGCTCCGACCCTGGCGTTACTACCTTATCAGATAATTCGCACGTATTACTGCAATGGTCAATGCATGCTGTCAGCAACAAATTTTTGAAACAGTTTGGTATTCCCGCCATGCATGTGTCATTAAACTTGTCGATAATGATAAACACGGACACATCTGTCCTTTTTTTCCATTTTCTTATACTATTCTAAAAGTGAATCAAAAACGCAAAGCCCAAAATCTGAATTTTCAATTCTCCCGTTCCTGATTAATTATTCTAAATTCTGTTGTATACGTTTATCTATATAAATGTCAAAATTTGCACAAAAACTTGCGTATGTGTGCTGCCCGAACGGGTGGGGGCTGCATGCCTTCTCGCACCCTCGTCCCGTACGTCCCGTCCTGTTGACAATACTGAGATTGGATTCGTAAAATGGTGGCCCTTCAAAGATTATAAGTCAGCTAGTCTGCAGGAAGGGGGCCTAGAAAGGGTGCGTTTGCACCCTCACCGACCGCAAGAGTATACCAATATCATAAACTAGGGACCGTGGAGCAATGGGCTGAAAAAATGGCGAAAATTGAAGGCGACTTCGCATTCATATTAAACCCTGTACACTAATTCCCAAACTGTTAGACAGGGACATAGGAAGGGTCACCTTCTCTCTGTAAGGTGAGGGGGGGGGCAAGAACCTCAACAATTTACCGGTCACAAGGGGGAAATTACAACATAGTAAATTAAGTTCCGTCACTGACTTTGCTGCTAATCAGAAAATGCTCATTTTTTCGAGAAATTTCCATCATTTTCGGATTTTTTTTTTTGATAATTGGGCCCTTTCCTTAAACTGTTCAAGTTTCGATCAATTGTTTGTCAATTTAAAGAAAATTTCGTTCATTTTTGGTGCAATTTACTTTGATTTTGGGTAATCATTTTTTTCTTTCATATTTCGACATTTTCGGGCACTCTCTTTCAAATTTGGGTGAATTGTTTGACATTTTAGGGAAATTTTGTTCATTGTCGCACACATTCCTTCAAATTTCGGTAAATTGTTTGACAATTTTAGGGAAATGTCTTATATTGTCAGGCAATTTTCACCGATTTTGAGGAAAATTTTGTCAATTTTCGGAAAATTTGTTGACAAGCTTTCTTTAATAATTGTACCTTCATTTGTGCTAAATAATAGATTTTCGGGAAATTTCCCAACGATACAAGTATCAACAATCTGACAATTAGACCTCTAAACTAGCTGGCATACACTAAAACCTGGTCTGGGACTTGAAATTTGGACTCAATCTTAAAAGTGGTATGGGTGATAATGTTTTTAGGTTTAAATTTCAAGGAAGTCAGAAATTCAACAATCTGTGTGAAGAGGTGGGCCTATGGTCTTAAAAATGTTAAGTCTAATATTTCTTTGCAAGGGAATAGCCTATGAATTTGATAAAGCCAATGTACTACATACATTACGAAACACACTTGGTGTCGGTGGGCCTTGTCTTTGAATTACTATCTTCACTGATGAATGGTCTATCATAAAAACAATGTACAATCACCATGGGGTTCTCTTAGTGTTGGTGGTACCATTTATCTGCATCGGTATAATGGTGTATGTATAGACCATTCATATAAATACCTTTACTTTATTTCAGGTAATTTTCGACTTTGATGAAATTTTTGTCAATTTTCGGAAAAATTTGTCGACAAATTTGTATTCAATAAGTTTATCTTCACTTTTGCTAAATATTTGATGTTCGGGAAATTTCGTTCCTTTTCGGTCACTTTCCTTAAAATTTCGGTCAACCGTTAGTCAATTGTAAGAAATTTTCATTCATCTTTTGCAATTTCAGGAAATTTTCATAAATCTTGTCAAATTTTGGTAAATTTGTTGTAGAATTTTGGAAAATTTGTTGACAAATTTTATATACGTAACCAGAAATTGCGAACATGCAAAATATCGCGCGTAAAGTTACATAAACGTCATGCATACATCACACACAAGAAATAAATCGAAATTACCCATCGCGCGTGTATACGCTCACCACCGCACAGCTTTTTTTCACACTACACGCTTGCATTTTGAATTCGTCACAACTTACGACCATCTTGCTTTGATTATGTGGTTTTTTCATAACCGGTTCAGAAAAAAATGACGTAGTCAGATAGACCTATAGGATATCGCTAAGGATTTCTCTATTTTCTTCCCCACAAAATGTATAGAAACACACAAAATGCTGTTGAATTAAATTAAATTGTTATTTTACAATTACATTAAAAAGACCCGGGGTAAAAAGATAAGTAATAAATTAAATGCCTCCAGTCCGATAGCAAGCCTATTGATGCAAATATAAATGTTCCTATTAATGGGAACATTTTGCTACATGGAAGTCGCCATTTAGTGATATTTCCCATGATCCTTGCTATCCTAACGTTAAAACCTCATGCAATGTTACATTTTTCAAATTTGGAAATATGTCTGGGAAAAAAACTTTGCTAGGGGAAACTTAAAACTTATGAAAATACCTTTATTACTGTCATGGCTAAAACTTTTTTACTCCCATTTGGTATGTTCACCACGCCGTTTTCGAAATAATAGAACTAATAGACAATAGAGCTAGACTTTTAGGCGCGAAACCGCCATTTTGAAAATTAAGTTACACAGGGACGTATGATACAAATTTACGAGAAGGTTAACACCACACATCAGACAGTCAGACATTTCATCTATTTTTACCAACAGTGCAGATCTCACACACTGCATGCATCTTTGGGCCTAAGGCTGTATACAGGTATAGGATGGATTGGCCAACAATACTATTCAAAGACCATTTTTAACGGGGAAGGGAAGAGGGGGAGGGGTATAGTCAATTAATATGTGGCTGATTTAATCTAGTTCTCAACAAATGTGTAACTGTAGGCCCTATAAGCTTCACTGTAAGTACGCAGTATCTGTTACTTTTTAACACACAAAGTTCCTTAACCAGGATTCAGCAAAGCAAAATTAAGGGCAAAGAAGTAGGCTGTTTTATCTCAAATGTTTGACCCAATTAACGCAAACTGCAACGTAGTTGCTATACATATTAATTTACAAAAGATTACGTAAATGAAAGCCTGCATGCATGTCGGGCGGAAACTTGCAGTACAGTTTACGGATAATCAATCGAGAAATGATGATACTACCATTCTTTTTTGTCCATTCTGAAAATAATGAGTTCAAAACCGCATGATCTGGTATATACTTGACTTTTATCACAGCATTAACCAAACCAACATCACTTAAATTGCATGTGAAAAACGATTTATTTATTTTCAAGTTCCAAATGTTCAAACCACTTTTTTGGGGGGGGGGGGTGGGAAGGGAGGGGTGATGGCGTAGCTAAAAGGGGAGGTGCCAGTGGGCAATTTTCCCCGTCCAAAAATTTCCATAAAGTTTGCACAATACAAATTCATTAAGCCTTTGTTGGATTGTTTTGGTAATCCTGATTAAAGCGATTAATCTTAGAGTTCAGATAGAGCCTACCAGCTATCTTGGGAGAAAGGATCACAAAATTTTCGAAAACCGAATTGAAAAAAATTCTTCAATGTTTCCCCAAAGTATCTGACTTTTTCAATATGTTTGACGGTTTTGCTTAAATTTGGATTACAAAAAAAAAAAAATGGCCCCTTGCAATAACAAAAAGTCTAGCTACACCATGGAGAGGGGGCGGGGGGGGGGGGGAGGATTACATGGCTTTTATTCATAAAAAACAATTTATAGGCCCTACCACCACGTCTTGTATCAAAGTCACTGACAAATTTTCAAATCATTCATATAGAGCCTGGAGGGAGAGTTCCTGTCCGTAAGCTTGGGGCTAATTAATTCCCTTTGGTAGGACCGACCGAACCCAAAGCGGCTATTATGGTCTCCGGGACCGTGAGTACCTCAATTTTCCTCATGATTGAAATAAACTTGCTTAGGATATTAGTTACATGCGCCCAATTGGTCTGAAGGTAAACGGTAAGGCCAAAGACACGGCAAAACCATGATAGGCCAATCAATTATCTCGGTCCATATTTTTCAGAAAGGAAAATGTTTTTCTTTCTGCTCTGTGGGTGATTTTCTCATTTTGATTGCTCAATACCCTTGACGAACAGATGAAAAGGATGAATCCATAGAACATCAAATAACATGGCTATAATTTCCCCTCGCTAGCCTGGCCGAGAATTTTACTTCAGACGCCTGTTCCCCAACCCTCATTCACCCTCACCAACTGAACACACAACATATGCCTGTACTTTTCTTCCTATTAAACAAAGTTTCGGTGGGGGTTCTCCCCTGACCCCAGTATAGATTTCAACCTCAGCAGTTCTTCATTAGATATATTGGCTATATATTTTATACAATTTTGAGCTAGGAAATTTTACTTTCTAGGGTGTATTTATCGCATTTTTTGTCATTATTTCTTATCAAAAAAATTGAGGATCTGCAGTATCTCCTAAAATCTCAGCAGTCTGGCAGTTGCGGTTCTGATTTAGAAGTTTAGGCAGTTAGGGATTCCCTGTCTACCGATTTGTGCAATCAATTGGCCCACCAATTAAAATGTCAACGTTTAATACACCATCGATTGTTTGCCTACTATGTCCTCTAAATATAATCTTAAACACCAAATTGAATAAAGAGAAAAATGAAATATAATGGCATGCTTTCAATATCGTATCTCTATTTTTCGGTATATGAATTTTGAGCAACTTTGCCTTTCTCTAAGAAATGTCAAACTTTACAAAAAAGAAAGAAAGAAGGAACTGCAAGCATAGGCATAAGCCTATATGTTTGTTTTTAAATGGGATATGGTAACTCATCTTTTCTCGGGGTTTCCCCTATCAGCCTATGCTTTCTACAGGTATTGCGTATATATTAATCTTGACAGTGAAGGTGAGGGACCATTGCCATCGGTGCTTGGGGAAATTGCAGAACAAAGTCACCAGATCTGATAAGTTTTCATACTAGGCCTAATAATTACATAAACTAGAAAAAACTGGAAGCAGTGTCTGATCCACTGCAGCAAACCTACCCCTAATTTTGAAAGCAGCTATGTCAACATACAGAAAAGTTTTAGCTCTTTTTAGACACGTAAGCTAAAACGAGTTGATCTTTACAGAAAAGCTTCAAGCATAACCTCTTCATTTAAAGAGACCACACTCCATCCCTTACACTTACGTTGTAGAACTCATTAAGCGCATGCGACATATGCCTTCGTAGTGGTAGTAAAAATGACGTCAAACGCCCTCAAAATTTAGGTTAGTCCTGTCTGCATAATTTTCGTTAAAATTGGCGTCAGGGAAAGGTAAAAAAACTTCCTTGTTACCTTTTTTATTTTGCACTATATGAGAAGCCATATATCGTAATCTACTTCTGTAATTCTGATACAGAATCATTTTCTGAGAAAAAAAGTCAAAATACATGATTACGCGCGGTCAAACTTTAACATTTCAACAGGCATTTAATTCGCGAAACCGGAGGTTCTCTATTGAGTTTGCACGTAAAATGACGTGGGAAAGGTAAACGATGTAGAAACTGTAATATTTTGGTCTCAATGTATACTGTAAATAAGTGCGACCTGGTAACCCGCCTCAATAATCTGAACACGGATACTCAAATATAAAGATTTTTCGATCGCAGTTTTCTCTCACACACTAAGTCAATGAGAAATGAGCAGCCAGACTAACTTAGGTCAAATAGGAGGCGCTATACCAATTTTATTTTAAATGTCTGACATTTCTGCAGATAATTTAACCAAATTTTCCTTCACTTTTCCAACCGGCAAGCCAGGCACTGAGGAAACCACCCCGGTCTATGTGTCCGGAAGTGGTTTTAGGGGTGTTAGGGACGGAAAATCAAGTGAGGGCACTTTTTGATAGTACTTGAAGGGCACTTTTCATTTTCAAGAGAGAACACTTTTGTCAGTTTTCGAAAAATTGGGGAAACGTGTCCACTGGCCTTCAGTTCCTATACATAGACCCTGTGGTTTGAGCGCCACCACTTTTTTTTCGAATTGTACACTTTTGTATGATAATTCGTCTTGTATTTCAACGTATTTATATTATTTCATCTCCTCCCCCCACACACACACACACACACGCACACACATACATTCTGTAGGAAAATCCTGCCTTTGGCTTCCTGAACCAATGTTGGCAATTAGTCTTCGGGCGAATAGGTAAAAGGCCTACTTTTGAAGATTTGTGGGTCATGCCCGCTCCCATCAAGGCCCTCGGTGTCGAAAAAATGACACGCTTTAATTGTGTCAAATAGATATTAAATGTATGTTGCATCTTCTATGTAGTATGTAGGATTTGTGAGTGAGTTGATTTATATTTGTTTTCAATCTTCAAGAATGATCTAGAATAATTTCATATAACTTTCAAAAGGGCACCTTCTTCCTCCGTCCGCCCTAACCATAAAAAGGCACCTCCTTCCCCCTTATTCAGTGGCCCCCTTGCCCCCGTGGTTCCTACACCATTGCGTGCTTTAGAGTCTACATCATAAACATGTATGGACAGGTAGCAACAACTTGAGCGTCATTGGAAAAAATATGTAATAAACCATGGAAATAGCCAACGTTTCATTAAATAATTAAAATCGCTTAGAAATTGTCCATTTTACAGCGTTTTGAATTTGAAGCCTTAATATAACAAAACCTTTAATTTTGTGTGACATCATAACAAGAAAACCTATGAATATCGATTTCCTTATGTTAACATATTGTTTGTCTATTCTTCAACAACCACAACGTATGCATGAATGGGCGCAGTTGAAGGGTATGATGATATGAAAAAGAAATTTCGAGTTTCCATCTTACCCTCCATTAAAATTTAGCAGGAAAAAAATCTAATGATTTCAATTGTTTGAAATGTAGGACAGAAATTTAAAGACCTAGGCCTACATTCTGACTTTCAAGATTTTGAGCTGTCCTCCCTTCTATTCAAGTTTTGCTTACATAACGAAATCTTGATAATTGGAAACTATTGATTCTAAAAGGAGCACTAGACCGAAAATTAAGGGCGTATTTTAGGGGTCCCAAAATATCGAATATTTATCTATAGCAAGCAACAGTATAGCAATTTTCTGGTTAATATGAATATTCAAGTAACCTTTGCGCTCACGTCGTCTGTGAGTTATGAAGGCATGAAGTTTATCAATTTGTTGTGGATAATATATCTGTGAAATTCTCAAAAACGAGCGCCCTTAACTTTTCGGTCTAGTGCTCCTTTAAGTAAGATATTTTCTTCGGCTTATTATTAGGGACAACGGAGCAATTTTTTAAGTGGGGGAGAGGCTGAAGAAGTACATGGCGAAAATAAGGCGCCATCACAATCATACTAAACCCTGTAAACATATATTGTTAGACAGGAGCGTAGGAAGGGACACCTCTTGTGAAGAAAGAAGGGGGGGGGGAACCTACAAAAAAATCCCGGTCACAAATGGAAAATTACTGACGTTGCATGCTAATCGAAAAATATCCTTCAATTTGAAGGAACTTCATTTTCGGGAATTCTCGTTCCTTTCCGAGCACTTTTCTTAGAAATTCGGTCAATATTTTGTTGTAGATTAAAGCATGGGCGTTAATTCCAGAGGACAAAGGGACATGTCCCCCCCCCCCCTCCAATTTTTGAGATGGGTGATACAATAACAACTATCGTTTTTTACATATTCTGTTTGGCAAATAGGCCTATATCATGACGTATATATGTGACAAAACCGTCAATCGGTCAATGAGGCTATACAGAGACTCAACATTTGATGTCATTGATGATATCTGTGAAAGAATTATGACGTCATCACGACACGTCACTTTGGTGTTCTACCGCACGCGTTGTCTATGAAACGTAACGTTACTATAGAGGTTATGCGCGATGTACTCTAAATTGCTGGCGTATTTTCTTAGCAACCGCAAATCCATCATCGGTTGGAGGACAATAAACCTCTCTGGGTTTAATGGTTGGCATATTGTATTAACCAATCCCCGCACGAATTTGCCTAGCAACAAAATCTGCGTAACTAAAGTGAGCAAACATTCTACGCGGTACTGGTACAGTACAGCTAGCTAGCGGTGCGCGCTCGTGTTGTCAATACATATACTGTACAAAACAAATTTCTGCACACACATAGGCTGAGCGACGGCAAAATGGTGAACAAAACTTGCTTAAGGGCCCACTACGGGTTTTGTTAATCCGATTCTCGTTACCTAGTACGGTTAGCAAACTGAATTTTATTGATTCCTTTTACTAAAAACCCGACGAAGTACCATAAATGAATCAAAACTTGCGGAAGGCCGAATGAACATCTAATTGTCAATGCATTGATAATGCATGATTGCGGATTTGAGGCATGTTAGCCGCACCTAGTTATTCGCGTTGCTATGGTGGGCGTGGCCTATTTCGTAACCTGGAAAGCTTAATTTGTAAAGAACAAACTAAGCCGGCGAACGTGTACACAGCTGCTGTTCAGTGCAGTATAGTGCGCAAGCCCGTTTTGCATCACTAGTACCAGTTACAAGTATAAAATGACCTAGTTTTCTCCACACTACAATCTACCTATTGTGGTGTAGCGGTTATCAAACCTGTCTACAGACCACGAGGCCCTGGGTTCAAGCCTGGGTTGGGTAGACACGCCAGTGTACCACAAGTGGTTATCAAAGGCCGTGGACATTGACTTGGTTGTCGATGTTATATCTGTCCGTACATCGTACCTGTGTTCTCGTCCGGGTCGTATTAAGCGTTTCGTGATAGCATTGTTACTATCATAACCGAATACGCAGGCGACGACCCCTTCATTGTAATTGTGTGTTCACTCGTCGTCATCGTCGCCACACTACAATTTGTTAAAGGATTTTAATAAAAAACAACGGTTTCGCGGCGATAGAATATAAGACATTGGTGCTTTAGATCCTTACACAACAAAGAAACAAGAATGGTCGACTGATATGGACAAACTCACAGGAATTACTTGGCCGGACCTTGTCATGTTTTGAGTGTTTGGAACAAACGAATTTATTATAAAACACTATTCATTTAAAGCCTTCAAAAGCTTACAGGCTTATAACCAATTTGTATGTGGTTGAGTACGAGACGTCGTGATAATGTAGTTTCCCGATAATTCGCTTTTTTTTTTTAATTGCCGTCTACGTAATCTTTACAATAAAAAAAAAAAAAGTAGGGCCTAATTTGTGACGGAAATTTCAGCCATCGACTTGCCATTTTATTATGTTAACGAGTTGCGTTAGTAAATGTAGGCCTAAGCTATAATTACATAGCTATGTATTAGGTTGAAAATAATTTCAACAAGGGACAACAGGCAAAAATCACCACGCTTAATGTAACCGGAAATGATATCGCAAAACATCACATTCATTTATAAATTAAGTTGAAAAATATATAGGCCTAGCTTATATCATTAATCAACGGTAGGCTAGGCCCTATTATTGCAAACAAAGTAACAGAGTTGGATTTCGCCGAACGTAGGTCGGGGGGTAAGAAGCCTAGCATTAAGCATGTACCAATCTTCATGCCCTAATCACGCAGTGAACAAATCTTACGGTAGGCGCCGAGAAAGCAATCGATCTTGGCAAGCTTACACCATAGAAATAGGGGTCTAGGCCTAGCTAGTGAGATAACATCTCCCTCTGTATGCCCTACATGCTACGCACTACATGCAAGTTATGTATGGTTATAGCGTTTTTTCGTAATTTCTTTCAGTTTAATCCGTTTCTGTATGCTGACATTGTGTGATTGCTGTTGTTTACTGATCTGCGGCCTCACGAAGGTAATGTTTTTTTCTATGCACGCCATTGGAGATAAAAGACAAACAATTTTGTTTTAACTTTATTTAACTTTACACAACTTCCCTGAGAATAATCGTTACTAAAATATCAAAAATCTGTTATCACTAGGTTCACAACAAATTTATTGTTTATCCACAAAATCCTGTAGTTTACTTGAAAATTGTAGAATTTATTTCTATTTTTTGTGAGTCTTGTGTTCGTGATGCGAACAACTATTAAGCCATTACTTTAAGAGTAGAACTAAATTTTGTTAATTATTTATGAGGTCAAACTTCGATAAAATACGGTTTACTTGTTAGTTGAATCTATTTAAATGTGCATGAGTTGTTAGCCAATCAGCTCTTCCCATAGAAGTAATATGACGTCAACATAAGCAAATGCGAGTGACAGAAGCTTTAAAGGTCCGATTGGGAATAACTTTTTCGCCAAAACAAGTATAAAAGGGTCTTCTAATTTTGTCTGTGAGCACTAAAACAACTTTAAAGAACTACATATAAAAATTAAAGCAAGAAAGGTACATAAGATAGCAACTTTGGAGCAAATTTCGTCCCATTAATCATGGGCCTAAGGTTGGTAGCCTAACGTTCAACACACTTTTACCTATGTGCATGGAAAGAGTAATAACCCACTGTACAGGCCACCAGGATGTCAAAAAGTGTATTGTGGGATATGACGAATAGCTAAGCGTATACTACGGTCAGATGTTTATATAAGGCCTAGCCTACATAGTTAGGCTCATGCTAATGTTGGTTTCAGTTACGGATAGAAGATATCATCTGTTAAATTTCACAAATAAATGATATAAATGCGTTGAACCAGTTAACTGATACATACCACTAATACTGACTAACATTGCTTTAAGCAGATTCGATCCCAGGGTTTTAAGACCAAACGAATTGCACTTTACCGGTACCACATGCGTTTTCTTTCGACCATGACCGTACGACACGGGGGGGGGGGGGAAGCCGCCCCCTGTCGGCCGGGAACCGACCTTATTCAGGTAAAATTGTGGAATGTCAAGGTCGGATGTACTGTTTAAATCAGTGATTTATCGGAATCATGCCCAAATTGGCTGGATATCGGGGTCATAATGCCCTCGACATTAATGATACTTGGGTACCGATCTTAGTCAGGCAAAGATGTAAAATTTTAGATGCACCATTTAAATCAGTGGTTTATCAAAATCATCGCCAACTTGGCTAGAAACTCATATCCTCTAAAGCCGACCGCATGGCCGGCGAAGCACCTTGTAGTGATATAAAAGGCACAGAAAATAACCAAACAGGGCCCGTGTTCTCTTTAGCACCCATTTCCCTTGCTGTCCCTCACAGATCGTGTTATAATGTACCCTTCAATCATAAGTCTGGCCCAGCAGCAAGATAAATAAACAGTCGTTCCCAGATCTGTCCCTTGATATTATGATGGGGCACCTTCAGCATTATGTCGGACCCAGCTAAAATGTAAATATATAGGAACTTCCTTTCTGTCTCTTGTTATAATAATAGGGCCTTCATTTATAAGTCGGGCCCACTGAAAACTGGGCCCGGAAATAAAAGATCGATTAAATAAAAAACGATAGATGGGTACGTCTTAATGGCAATGGACATGAGTTGGGCCCACCAAAAAAGATAGATTGAATAATTAATATTAAACGGAGAAAAAATGTGAATGGAATCTGCCTGAATGTGCCAATTCAGGGCGTCTATGGTTTCAAATATCACAAATTTCTCAACCCAGCCCCAACCATGTATGGTAGGGCTGTGATCAGGGGGCCTAGCCAGAGAGGGCGGAGGCCATGGCCCATTAAAAATTTTCCGATGAAACTTTCTTATCATGAGATAATTCTTAGTCTCGGTTTACGAAAATTTTCTTCAATTTTCGGGAAATTTCCTTCAATATTCGGGAAATCTCTTTCAATCTTAGGGAATTTTTTTTAATTCTTGTGCATCTTTCGTAAAATTTCCTTCATTTTTGGGCACTTTTTCTTCAATTTTCGGATCATTTTGGGCACTTTTTCTTCGATTTTCGGATCATTTTGGGCAATTTTTTTCGATTTTTGGGAACTTTTCTTCAATTTTTGTGATATCTATTTCAATCCTTCGGAAATATATATGAATTTACGCACTTTTCTTTTATTTTGGGGGCAATTTTTCTTCGATTTTGGGTCAAATTGTAAACAATAATTGGAAAATGTTGCCAAATGTTACCAATTTTTTTAATGATTTTACCAAAATTTCATTAAATATTTTGTTAACGATCACAATTTTTCCAGACCAATTGAAAGAAAACCTTTCAGAGAGGACCTTTCTCTCAGCTCCTCGCTTATGTTCCAATATGTTCCATTATCCATGTAAAAACTGCTCATAAAACACGTTAAAACATCATCCCTGGTTTGGTTTGACTTACCCTCCGCCCCCTCATTCGCCTTCCCCACTGAACCTGAATTGACATTTTATCCTGGCTACGCGCCGCTAGCTGTGATGAATGTGGTCTCTCTTTGGGGGCCTATTTTAATGGCTTCACCATAGCCCCTTACTACGCCATTGCATTTGAGTGCCCAAAATTTATCACTTCGGCTATTTTGCACCCTTCCCCACCCCCTCCCTCCTTCACCCGCATCAGTCAAAAACTCTGGTTAAGCTACTGCTCAATTAAAAATATTTATTCACATATTCATTGCGTTTTTTCGCGATAGGTTTTCGAGTCGGGTAAAAAGTCAATGAGTAAGAAAGAGCCGTACGACCAAGTCGACGGAAAGTTCTTTTCTTGGCTCTTCATGGTGGATAACTTTCGTCGGAACCCGATAAAATTGTAGATTTTTATCTGTAGACAATGCAAAAATTAAGCAATTTGAAGAATTTACGTTTTTAAACTTACGAAATATGCAGCTTATGTAACTGTTGTATCACTCAGTGTACGTACGTACATATTCCGCATGCACACATCCAAATTGTCCTCCAACAACGAACGCGCATGGTACCCCCGCGGATAAGCAGCGCATACGCGATTATATGTGACGTAGTTTTGCATAACCTCTATAATAGGGAGCTTTAGATTCCACGACGCGCGGACGTCTCTACAACGAAATGACGTCACGTTCGACGTTCTGCGCATGCAAATACTTCACCTTTTCGTTATCCCTGAAGCTCTACACCGGTTGTCAGGTTATTTTCACGTTGTGCTAAAAACGGCAACTTGGGATAGCGTGTGACGTAATATGTTGCCATACCAATCGGCGTTATTAACATAACAGAGCAATTGCTACCGTTTTTATGCTCATCACATGCAAATTTGACTCAAATTTTGTCTGTGTTATTTTTCAATTTGTAAAAATTAAAGTTTACTGTAAAGAATTATGAAGTATTTGCATTTTCATCGGCGCTTAGATAATTTACGTTCTACTGGTATATCTTGGAAAATTTTACATTTTTTTTATCATATAGGGTATGGACTTCGGGCTACTTCCGAAGAAGTTGATCCAATCGTGAATTTTCCTTTTGCTTCACAAACTCGATGAAGCTTCGCCATTCTTCCAAAAGTTATACTAAAAATTGGAGCGTCGTCTGCTACGATCGAACATCGCTCGCCTACTTAGATATGTCGCCGAGGGTAATCGCATGACTGGTCACATGGCTGTCATATTCCCCGTAGTAAAAATCTAAAGTGCAAAACAAGCAGGACGGGTAAGTCAGTACGACGACGTGTTCCCCGTCGCACTTCTCCGCGTCGTAAAATCTTAAGCTCCCTATTATGCCTATGCCACACGTACGGGATATGCGCTCCACAAGTGTACATTGTCCAAGTGACAACACGTTTGTTTTGTTTGATATTTTTGCAGCTTCTAACTACCGCTTTTCACGGATCCTTATGAATGCGACGGAAAGAGGGTTCATGATTTTTGACGACGTAATTGGGTCATTTAAGCGAATGATTATGCAACAACTCAACAACATCCGCGAGCATCTCCCGTCAGCCCGTCAAATTGTAGTAAAACATTAAAGGTTGTTACAATATGTGAATTAAAACTTAATTAGTCCGTGGAAACACTTTAAATGGAAGGGTTTTTTTTGGTTTAGTTTTATTATGAGTATTGCTACAAAACCGCTCGCCTATTTGACGGTGTGGATAAATAACGCAACGCTGCATGTACACACCCGTACCTCGTGACCATGATTTTCGCGCGCGTTGCCTGATCATTTATTATATTCTTCTGCATATCATACAGTCATAATTTATAGTCAGATGGATCCCGTAAAACTTTTAATACAGTGGGCACCAGAAGAGTATGTGGAAAAGTTGAAAGGTAGGAATTACTTGTAAGCATAGGCGTAGGAACCGAGGGTCACAAGGGGTACACGCCCCCATGTTTGCAGTTAGCTACATGGTGCCCCTCAATTAAGTCAGTCAATTTTTTACCATTGAACTAGTGCTGTAGCATATCTTTGTGCCCCCCCCCCCCTTCCTAATGAAGAACATATTCCTACGCCTATGTCATGTGTGTGTAGGAGTGTTACTGCTAGAATTTGTCTGTTTGTATTGTATAAGTAATGATGCATTCCCGGTTATTTTTCAATAATTTTGATTTTTTTTGTCCCTATATTACGTATAGACAGACCTTTTTAAACCAAATTTAGCCGCACGTGTAACGTCAGGGTACTGTGCCGGGGAATTTCCGTTTTTACTGACCAACCAATCAGCTGTAGGGAAAATTGTAACAACAACAATACGCGCGCGTATTACTTTCATAAGCTTGTACGCATGTACATAATAGTACAACATTACATGTACAACGTACGTACGCAAACGGTATGTGAAATGTATAAGCTTTGTGTTGTAACTAAATTTGCGTCAAAGTTTCAAGTGCTCTGCCTAGATAATTCTTTTCTTAAGGGGATGTTTTTTTTGTGTGTGTGTGTGTGTGATCATATTCCAAGAGGATCCGTACTGTCTTCCATTCAGACTGTCTCAATTAGGGAATACGCGATAACCAGGTAATATTTCAACTTGGCCTCAGGTAGCCTACGTTTATAAAGAACTCTCACATTACGTTCAATACATGTAGGCTAGGCCTAATTGTAACTTGTACTTGTGTTGTAGGTCTCCTACTAGGCCTAGGCCTAGTGTGCACGTTGAAATATTGTTTTTATGAGCGGAACATTGTCTGTTCGTCGGGGTTCACCATTCCCTCAACATTTACGATACATAAAAAATATTTGTGCACATTTAAAACACAAAAATAGGACGGAAATTGACAAAAATCGTTCAAACTTGAAAACGTTGATGTTCAGTGCGGAGAGTTTAATAGTAGGCCTAGCCTAGGCCGTAATTGGTATGAAATTGTGCCGTTGACCTCACTGCACAAAATGTGAAAATAGCATCGAAAACTTTCGGCAGCAAATCCCTTGTTATCTGTGAATGAGACAACTAGTTTTGCATATCGGAAAATTTGTGTGAATGGAGAGGATACAGTTTATACGAAGTTTTCTGTTTGGTATGGAATTTCCTAACCAAATTACGCTACCATTTAAATCTCAGTGAAGTGCTTATTTGTGTATGTAGGCCCCTAGGCTATATACTGTTGATTATTGTGTTAAATTGTATCTTTAATGGGCTTGACCACATAGGCCACAGGTGTTCCTAACGTTATGACAACGTGTAAGCATATAGGTTGTCATAACGTTAGGAACACCTGTGACATAGGCCTACGCTAGTAAATTGTGCAGACGATCAGGATACCCCGGAATTTGATTGGTCTATTATGGTCACGTGATTTACGGCCATGTGACATTGATAAAATGATAAAAAATTCATTCCACTGAAAATTGCTGTTTTTACATTTCCGTTTTAATTAAATGGCGTTGTGCAGACATGCAAACCAACCAAAATTGTTTTTAAGATTTTTTTTTTTTTTTGGAGGACGGGAACCATTATCATTAAGAAAAAAGTCATGAAATACAGAATTAACGGTTGAATCATGCATTTTGTCACTAACTTAAAAGTTAAGGCCTACCACTTGCGTTGTTCTAGTTCTGCGAGATAATTTAAGATTAGATTGGCATAACTTTCAGACGTTGGCATAATTTCACCATAGAATAGGTTTGTTTATACTCAGTTTACATGGGTTCTGGCGTACGTATGAAGAATTTGAATCGATTTTTGCCAAACCTCAAACATACCGCATCGCTAAATTTCGAGGTAAGCCAGGGCTAACGTTAGACATAGCCTACTGAGGATATTTCCACCACGGGCGGCAGGCGTAGACCATGTCAATTATACAAAAACGACAACGTTTTGGTCTAAGTGGAAGAATTTAATTTAAAAAGAAATTGTTACTGTTACTGGTTATTTCAAAACCCTAAAGAAAATTCTTGAAAAGTATCCCAATTGAATTATGACTGTATGAAGGGAGACTGAGCAGTCATAAATATTGTTCATCTTAGCTTAGGCCTACACTGACTATCAATTTTGTCCTGAAGTTAACTAGAGTTAACTAGATTTACCCTACAACTTTAACTGCCTAGTGCCACCCTGTCCCTGTCTGAAATTTAAATTATCTATATGTTTTAAAAAGGAACTTAAAAATAACTTGAAAAATAATTAAATATGAAAAAGAAACATTAGCATTAAGCCCCACTACAGTTACTATACTTCCATCAGCTTTACTTCACAAACTTTGCTGATTTTAGGTAAAGGAAACACCACAATTTAGTTCACTTCATAAATCATTTGCGAAGTAATTACTAAAAGAGAGTGCATAGTTCTGAAGAAATTTGCTATTAAGAATTAATTACCTCAGCATGGAATGACAAGTTATTACAATTTAAGTTTTTTAATGTCATGGTTATATGCAAGTTACTGTCAGGCACCCTGTAAATACAACTCACATCAATGTTTCTTTTTAAAAGTGGAAAAATATTATTAACGCATATATGACTTGTTTAATTTTTTATTAAACTATCATTATGATATAGCCAATGATTTTTATTAAACCTAGCTGTCTTAGCAAAGTATAAATGCATTGCTTTAAAGCTAAAACTGTTCATATATAGGTTGCCATTAAGCCAACTCTTAAAATAAAAATATTTGTCAGTGTTTTACATTAAACATTAAGAGCAATTTTATAGTTCTTTTCAAAAAGATGTTCAAGAACAAATATTTTAAGTATTTGACACATTGAAAGACGAACAGCACTTAAATCAGAGAACCTTTAATTAGTATTGCACATTTCATCAGGCTAACAATAGGTTAATTCGGTGAATATAATCTAAAAAAGGTTTAGAAAGGTGTCAGGTAGACATCTGAGGTACTGTAGATGCACATAAAAGTAGCAAATATTTGTCAGGTTTAACAACATAATGTCAGGTATACATCTAAAGTAGATGTATATAATAGTGATAAATAGTTGTCAGGTTTGACCACCATATTTTAGTACGTCAGTATGTGAAAAAGAATATATTGGGCATAATTCAATTTGTATCTCTTTACCTCATTAGCAGCTTCAAGGCATATATATGGTTGTGTATAGGCAAAGATAACTAAATCATTTGAAATATAAACCGTTATAGTAGCAAAACATTTAATAAAAGTCGGGTAAACAGTGATTAAATCTCCGGCCTCAATTTGGATACTTTATGCAAGCTTTGTGATCAAGACCTACTACAGGCCAGGACGACCTTGACGTTTTTTTTTAGTAAATCCTTTGTTACCTAAATGTCTTTTATAATTCATTGAAGTGGTGCTTAAGATTTTGACCTCTTGAAAATTTGAGTATAATATTTTAGTGCTAAGAACTAAGTGCAGTGCAGTGATTATTAAGAGATGAAGCTTTGTTTTTGCGAAAGAAAGTCGGAAATAATACTAGGTCGAATATATTTGCTCGCTGCTCTGATTGAAATGTGAACGGCTACAATAATGGTTTTAGGATTTAACGAACCAGTCGTAGGATACGAGGTAAAAAAAAATCATAAATCAAAATAAAATTCATAAAGAAAAAGAAAATGCCTTAGGCCTAGCTGCATTAACTTTGGGGCCCACTACCCGACTATGCTACTCAGTCATAGGCCTAACGTTAGTAGCGTTAGGCATAGGCCTATGACCTTGTTGCATAAGTTTCCAGGACAGACGTATCCAGATAGGCCTACAGCTAAGCTTAAAAGGTTAAAAACCTTCATTTAACCAGTTAATCAATAATTATTAAAAAAAGAACCGATGTCAATGAGGTTTCACTGCGACTGATGAATGATTTTGAATGGTTTGCCTAAGTGGGTAGCTAGCTTCAATTCTGTTCACAATTTTAAGGTCAACCTTGATACGTTCTGTACTAACCTGCTAACTCTGGTCGTCTTTGATTTTTTTTTTCTTTTGTGGTGGTGGTGTTAGTTTGGACTTTTTATGGGATGACTAACCCTTCTTAGCCCGTAATCTTGTTATGTTATGTTATGATTTATGTCAGAGCCGTAACACTAACGTCAGTGACAAAAAATAATACTTAAATTACCAAATTGTATAAATCATTGGTCAGTACTATTTTGCGCACTGATTTCTGATCAAATTGAAGTGTTTCGTTGAAATTTATACTTTAAATAAGCCAAAATAAAACATTTTACGTGTATTTCGTGATCAATCCAAGTAATTTTCGAGTAGAACTTGTTACATACGCATTGTATCTTCCCGCAATGCGCGTACTAGTCTCGAACAAATACACCTTAAATTTAGTTCAAACATAAAGGGCATTAAATGAAACTTTATCCAAAAAAATAATGCAAATAAAGATAAAGAAGTATACAATTTTAGACTCATATACCAATTTTTACGAAATCAATCATTCGTTGAAATGTATACCGCGCTTTTTAAAGCTCGTACGAAAAAAGCACGCTGGAACAAGTATGGCGACCATAAACACATCACGTTTTACCCACACTGTATGTATAGGAAGTTTCGTCTCTCGGCCTTCCGCCTATATTTAGTATAGGGCGAACGACGTCTGACGTCACGCTCACTGGTTTAGGCCTATAGGGCTCACCCAAAGTAAAAATCCTTAGGGCACGATCGTTACGGTCAATAGGGGAAAGACGATTTTTCGTGATTTCAACAAAAATTGCACATACCTCAACTAAAAACTCTTAGAAATCTAACTATTATCTGATTTGTCATAATATTTCAGCAAAAAGTCAAAATTCCATATCGAGGAAAAAACGAGGTGTTTTTGTCGGAAAATGATATTGACATTGTCAAAAGATGACATTTTCGCGAAATAGGTACTCTCATAGCATAACGTGAAGGCCAATTTTTTCCACGAAAATGACAATTTTTTGACATTGGTAATATCATTTTCCCACAAAAACACATCGTTTTCAGCCATTCTGGGGTGCGGGATTTTTTTCTTTTGCTGAAATATCATGACATATCTGACAATAATTACATTTCTGGGAGTTTCCATTTGAGGTATGTGCTATTTTTGTCGAAATCTTCACAAAATTTTTTTTCTCCTATTGACTGTAACGATAGTGCCCCTATGGATTTTTATTTTCGAGTGAACCCTAGAGGTCTAGGCCTAAAACGTTATGGCCCAACATTACAGAATATTGTTGTTTTAACGTTAGCTTCTCATAATTTATATTTTTGGATTTTTCCCGTCAGCTTTCAGGCATGGTGCCGTGTATTTGCGTTATTTGAATTAATAAAGAAAATTACGAAAACCCTGAGAAGAAAACATGTCACATCCGCTGAGCGAAGATAGGGGGCCTAAACTCGTGTTCGTAAGTTAAGGACCCCTATGGAATTCGAGTGTGGCATATATTAAGGTAGTGAAAGAGGTTATCGGCATTACGCAGGCCTATTCTGTGGTGACGTACACAGCATCTTTAACTGCACACGGAATGTTTGTTTTGTGCCACCTTTATTTAAGTGCATATCATGCTCTAGTTCCACAGACAGCATGTATATACCACAACTAAGCAATGTAAAATACGCAATGATGTAACTACAAAGTTGAGGCAAAGTATGATAGCAGGGACCACGGAGACGGGGGTGGAAGCTGGGGCCCCCACTTTTTGCTAAGCCAAAAAATGAATAATAATATGGGTTGAGAGGATTTCAGCTTTCTGTTTTTCCTGTTTGGGAGCTAACATTTTAAACAATTAATAAAAAGTATATAAAAGCAGTGGTAAAATTTGTCAATAAATCCCCCCAAAATTGACAAAATACTCCTCAAAATTGCCTACAAATGAACAAAATTTCCCGAAAATTGCCAAAAATGAACCAAATTTTCCTAATATTGACAAATAGTTCCCCAAAATGTCAAGGACTGAAATGAACGAAATATTCCAAAATTCAAAAAATAAAAAATAAAAAATCCCGAAAATGAAGGCTGAAAGATAAAATAGAGAAAAAGTATCATATAATCATTTGAAATTTTGATCGAACTTGTCTACAAATTCCCAAAAATTGACAAACATTTGTTTTTCAAATTCCAAACAAATTGTCTAAATATTAAGAAAATTTCCTGAAATTGAAGAAAATGACCCAAAAATAAAGAATATTTCCCAAATAATTGTGGAAAATGGCCCGAAAATAAAAGAAATATCCCAAAATTTAATTAAAATTGCCCCACAATGAACGAAAATGCATGGGCCGTGGGGTAGAGGAGCCGGAGGCACGTGCCCCCCCTCTCCCCCCCTAATACACACTTGTTCGCAAATTATAAGAATGTTGACAATTTTGTAACAATTACTGTTGTAATAGATACGAACAACGGATCATGTCCACTAAAAACTAATATTCAGAAAAAATCAATAAAGTATCCCATCTGATCAAGGCGTAATTATTTCTAAAAGAAGTGAAAGCCACGAGAACTGAAAACGTCAATAATGTTGGCAAAATATTTGGTTAAATTACTACAATTTAACGTCATTTTAAACTTAAGCTAACAAAGACAACTCTAAAGTAACAAAGAAACCGGGCGAGCCAGGGTAATCCCCCTTCCTCCGTAATTTTATTGGGAGAAGTACCATTTTGGCCACCCAATAAATGAAGGTCTAACGAATTTGCATGGAATTTTTCTTCCGAAAATTGAAGATTTTTGGAAGAACAATTCTCCTTCAATTTTTGTAAAATTTCCTTCATTTTCATGGAATTATCTTCAATTTTTGTAAAATTTCCTTCATTTTCGTGAGATACACTTCATTTTTTGGGGGGTGAAATTTCCTTTATTCTTGGCTTATAAAGCAGTAATAGTCCATGGCCCATAGAAGTGCCCTATTGATTTTGGTAGTAATTTTATGCATATTAATGAGGTGGCGTATCAAAATGTACAAATCTTTAAATGCTCATATTGTAACAACCACAAGTCTGTTTTGGTTCCTGTGGTATAGTTGTGTAGTTGACAAGTGATACGTGTTAATGTTAAAATATCCTCAAATTTGATTAATATGCATAGCAGGCGAAGATAATTTCTATTTTACTATACAAAAAGTGAGTAGATAACCTAGGTTACATCACGAATTATTACACATGATATGCACAATTCTGTTTGCCATCTAAAGCTTTAAGCTTTTTGGTTTTCTGATTATACATGAAAGAATCATATTACCTTCTATGCATTATTTGAGCACATTCTAATGATTATGATATTAATGTACCGTATAACTATTCCAGATTGAACAAGACTTCAGAGTGATGTATGGCAATGCTTTAGAGCAGCTGCTTATGAAAACCACATCAGATATATGAATATATCTATGTATGCAGACAAAAAAGAAAGAAGAATTTAAAAATCAAGTCTTGGTTCCACCACCAGTTTTAGGTAGGCATTTAGTGCAGTAATGTATGCATATTAGCTATAGTATGCCTATTACATAACTCTATAATAACTCTACACTTTTTTCTCAAACCTTCACTTGATTGGTTAAAAAGAAATAGGAAAAGTTTCCCAGCATTTAATTGGTCGAAACACTGAAGAAATCAAGTTCGGCTAAACTTGGTTTAGAAAGGTTAATAGACCTTTTCAAATGTGAATCGGCAATTTCCGGATAACTAATTTAAATAATATCACATGGCCGAGATTAACGTGTCCATAATGGACCCAATCGTATATTGGAGGAATCTTATTGACCAATAAAATACTGGAGGAATCTTGGCCGTCTGTACAATTCCCGCACGGTATGGGGCCAAGCGTATCAAAGAATGTTTTCAAGCGCACGTATCATACATGCGTTATATATGAGGGAAATACGCGCGCGCATTGCTGCTTACATTCCCCTCAAACCTGCACTTGATTGGTTGGGAAACAAAGGAAAAGTTCCCCAGCATTTGATTGGTCGAAGTATTGAAGAAGTCACGTTCGGCTCCAACTCAGTTTGAAAAGGTCTATAACTTATAAGTGATTAGCATGCAATGACCGTGCGTAAATAATTGACTGTATGCCTACTTACAGACTTATCAAACATCAATTACACGCTATAATTCAAAGCCTACCAAAGCATTATAGTTGCTGAAGCGTGATTGGTCAACTTTCGTTGGTGAATGTACAGATGTGTCAGGTGAGCTGAGGTGACTGTCCAGAAAAAGTGTATTATAGGTCCTAATGGATGTGTGGTAGAGCTGCCATTGACACCTGTTTTCAAGAAATAAATGGTGCAGATACATTGTTGGGAAACTTGGGTTTACTTTCTGATTATTGTTTAGACTAAACTTCTAAAACTTCTTGCAATTTCATTAACTCTTATGATTTTCCCTTGTAGAACCAGTCTCATCAGCACTTTGCTTTCAGCTTCTCCCCGCGTTTTTACCTACTGGGAGGATTCCTAAATATAAGAAGAGGGCAACAGTGAATGAGGCTATTGACATGCTTGAGGCATTTCTGGATACACAGCCTGTAAAGTACATGTTAAGTTAAAATGTAAATATTCCATTCTTTTAGTTCTAGACATGTATGATATTTTCATTAATGTACATTAAATGATTTCTGCACATGTCCAGTTTGCATTGATGCAGGGGAAGTAGCCAGAATAGCTGCATGTGGGTGGAGAAGTGTGTTTGTAAATTTACCGACAATCGGGAACATTTTTTTAGTTTCAAAAACTGATTGACCCACTTGGAGAAAAAATAAATCCTCTGTGCTCTACTTTTACACTATCCCCTATGTTTAAAAATGCAGAAAATGTGTATAATTCAAAGGAAGAAGAAAACGTGTAATGTAAATATTCATATTGGCATTAAAAAATGGTCGTCCTAAACAGAGAACCAAAGTCTCATAAAAAGTCTGAATTTCTGTATTTGTGTGTGTGTATGTATGAGTGTGGTGTGACGAGGGGTGATATTCACCTACAAACCTGGATTCCGTGTGACTTTTTACTCACGAAGCATGCAATAGAGGGTGCTATACAGCCTGATTCATATGCCTTCTCCTTCTAGTTTCAGGTCCATGGTTTGGCAATTATTGATCAGATCACAGGACCACAGTTTCTAAGGGAAACGTCGTGTGAAAGGATCAATGGTGCTGCTGTTATCTACAAGGGATCCACTTTTGGCAGTGAAAACAAATAGGTGAGTGTTGATTTTTAAAGCCTCGTTTGATGAATCCTTTTTTGCAAACAGACAACTTAGTGTAAAGTGGTGACACACACTGGTGAAAATGGGTAGTTGCAACTTGCAAGCCTACAACCTGTTTAAATATCAGAATCTTTATAAAAACATTTTTTTTTTACTTTTTCTTATAATCAGGTACTTTTTATTTTCCACAGTTTTCCACCAATTTGCCCAGCTACCCTGAGAAAATCAGGAAAGAAGGCCAAAGGACACAACCTTTTGTCCTCATCCTTGCGAAGAGAGATGAACTATCGCAGGTGTTTTTGGTCTTTGAAGGTAGAACCATGGTTAGTATAGGCGGCCGTTTGGGCAAAAATTAAAAAGAAAAACAAGTAAGAAACGTAAATTTAAGAATGAAAGAAACAAAAAAGAAAACAATAAAAAAAAAGTATGTTATAAGAAAAATATAAATTGAATATTAAATAAATGAAAGGAATTCAATACAAAAGAAATTAAGAACAATTATTAATAAAAACATAAACTAAAAATGAAATGATTGAAAAGAAACTAATAAAAAAGGATGTTATACAAAAATTTAAATTAAATGGGCAATAAAAATAAATATGAAAAAACGATAATAAGAAAAATTTAAAGTAAAAACAAAACAAATAAAAAGAAACAAATGAAAAATTAAAGTGTATAGGAATAAGAAAACGACAAATTAGATATAAAATAAACGAAAAAAAAATCCGATCTCCAAATATAACTACTTACATATAAACATTAATATATCTAATAAAAATGCTTCTATAAGCAATTTATCTTTAAATTTGTCTTTAAATCTTTATCTTTAAATCAATATATCTTTAAATCAATGTATCTTCAAATCAATTTATTTATAAACAGAAATGTAAGTATAGTCATCGCCTTTTATATATACAAACAGAATCATATGTGCAAACAAATTTATACGTGGAAAAAAAATATACGTACAAAAAAAATATATATGTACGAAAAAAAATGTAAAAAGGGATATATATGCGCAGCACTTTGTGCACCACAATGCAATGTAACATGTGTTGCGTACACTTGCAATCTGTTACCGATTATACTTGGCAGTAGTTTCACTGCGCACCACAAATATTATATATGCATATCGGTTTCGTTAATGTACGACTCAAACACTTACGTCAGGCCTGCAGGCAGCTGTCTGAGCCACGGTATCGAAGGGTACTGGTACTGTTAGACGGGGCACTCCCATCTATTGCTTCCGACAAAAGTTATGTTGCCCTTCTAATTAGGCCTACAGCCTATACAAATATCGGGTTGGAATTTGTTTCCGCATCTTTTTTTTCCACATGAGGTTCTTAAGTACCCAGACCAAGCGTTTCACGCTTAATTGGGACATACTTTTTGTCAAATAAGCCCACATCAGTAATCTTGGTGTCATTTAAAAGAGCTTGAATAGTCCTTTTAAAAAATATAACTTTTTGATAGAGATTGTGTTGAAGAATGTTGCAAAAAATTGGAATGAAAAAAGGAGAATTAAAACAATGCACAAAATCTAAGAAAAAAAAACATTTTTTCTTCAAAGCTTCCTTGCCATACTTCTAGACGTAGTTTTTGCTTGAAAAGCCGTGAACAACTGTCAAAGACATACAAGTATCCAATTCCGGTCGACTTTCGACTGCTCTACCATCAATATCTTTTTTGGCAAAATTTGTGCCAAATTTGATGATTTTTAGCCTTACGAGTTCTGATCGCAATACACCTACCGTACACGAAATGTATCGTGTATCGTAAGAAAAGCCAAGCCATGTTCTTTTAATTGATATCAGAAAGAGCAAGTACCCCCTCTCCAATCACGTTTAATTTAAGTTCTTTCTGTTAAATACTTTGGTCTAGTGGCAAATTTCAGCGTACACCACGCGATGGCCAGAGTTCGATCTCGCACTGATCCACGTGGCTTTCCTTTTTCCGCTAGTAATTACAGCGGTGATTGTTTTTTTTTGTTTATTTTCATTGTTTTTGCATGTTTTGCTATGAGAAAAAAATTAAACTGGTATCAATAGAAAGGAAATCTCACAAACAATCTAAATATGTAAAAAAATCCTCATTTTTCATTATTCACAAGAAAAATACAAGCTCAAAAAACTGGCCTAATTTGGCCTCAAATGTGCAAATTTGCATATTTTTGTCGATAATTTCCTTAAGTTGACTTTTTCATTGAAAAGTTAATTGTTTTAACATTCATAGAAACTAAACTTGTAGTGGTAGAAAACGAAAGGAAAGTTGTGAAAATCAATTTTGAAAACAAAATTCCCGTTAATTTTTTTGTTCACGTTTTGAAGTCATGGGTCTTTAAGGGTTTAAAGTTGGCTTCACGCTGAGCATAGCATTACATTGCACAAACGCATTCGAGCGCTAGTGTCAGCCCATACTCACCACGCCTGGGCGCAAATCCTGGTGAAATGCATTGTGGTAAGCAAAGTGCTGCGCATATTTCTCTTTTACATATTCGTTTGTTTTGTTTTTCCTCATAATTTGTTTTTTATTCATGTATATTTTTGTGTACTTATACATTTCTGTTTCTGATAAACAGATAAAAGGCTGTCTGCACTTATATTTCTGTTTAAAGATATATCACTGTTTGATGGATATAGTAATGTTTATATTATCTATTTGTATAGTATTTTTTGTATTCTTTGTTATTGTAGTGCAACATCGTGTGTTATAAGATCTTATCGATTTTTAATTGTAGTTGTGTTTCTTTTCTATTTATTATTTTTGTTGCTTTCTCTTCATTGTTCTCTAAAATTACATATATTTTTCTTAATCAATTACTTTTTTTTTATTGCTTTCTTTTTTATTCATTTTATTCTTAATTCATATGTTTCTGCTTATTTATTTTTCTTTTTAATTTACTTTGTTTAGAATTCTTTTTATCTATTTTATATTCAAAGTTTTTTTTTATTTTATTAAATACTTTTCTTTTTTATTGGTTTCTTATTTTTACCATTTTTACTTCATGTTTCTTAGTTTTTTTCTATTTTTTAATTTTTGCCCAAAGGGCCGCCCATAGGTTAGACTCTTCCCTATCGACGATCAGAGGATTTTTTATGTCTTTGATATTGATTACCCTATAGCCAGTGTCAAACCACGTGGCAGTTCATCCATAAATATTTTTACGAAGTAACTGATAAACAGGGGAATCAAACCTCTCCTGCAGTTCGCGTGCTGCGGACATATTTGTTAAACAAAAAGAACTAGAGAGATGGATGAGAATCTTAGTCAGGACACAAATCTCAAAAATGTGACACCTACGGGTATTTTCTGGGGAAAAGTCGACAAAACATCTGTTTTGCATAATTTTGGGGCGCTGAATCCAAATCTGATGTCTGTCGCCCTCTCAAATAGCTGTAACTCATTCAAAATTAGGGAAAACAAAATAGCCGCCAAAATAATGAAACTTACAAAAATGTAAGAAAATAATCTTTAAAAAATTAGCATTACGCAAATAGCTAATATTTTTTACTCGATTTGAATGTAGAATAATAGACAATTAATTTTCACTAACATTAAAACTGGATTAACGAAAATTTAAAAAGTAAGAAAATAATCCGTAAAATTTCATGTTATAAAATAACTTATAATTTCTGCTCTAAATTCATGTTTCAATATTCAACAAAAATTTACAACACCACTTAAACTGGTTCTGGGCTAACCAAGATGGTGGACCAACAAAAAACAAAAATGGCCGCCAAAATAATGAAAATGTAATTTTTTGTAATCAATTTCACAATGCCTCACTCAATAATTCAAGCCTTTTTTTTTCTAGCTCTGTGCTCTTCAAATTCCAGAAGTTGGAGATTAATGGGGTTGTATGTAATTCTTTTATTGTTCCTTAGACATAATAAGTTTCAATTGCAACTTGAACTATGCCTTACATTTAGAGTAAGCAATTGTAACAGATCCGAATTTCATTTTGAGAAATTCCCACAACAAAGAAGCATTCAAATGAGAATAATCAACAGTAATGGAAGTGACGATATCATTAACAACACTTACGTAATCATTATCTTTGAGTAAGGAGGCATTAAATTTCCAGGTACATGGACCGCGTTCCAATAAGGAAAGCATTATTATTATCATATATTATATAATATTATATAATATTGTATAATATTATTTCGTATTATTTCATATCATTTCTTTCTTTCTTTCATGTAAGAATAAGGCTTTGAGCAGAAGGGTAGGAAGATTTCAAAAGTGTGGGGCGGGCACGAATTTGGAGGGGCACTAAGGGGCGGATCCATGAATTTCAATTAGACCACCCCGCTAAAGTTTTCAAATTTAGCCCACTTCTAAAGGAATGTTTAGAAAAGTAATAAAAAACATATAAAGGTTTACACAATTTGTGCACATTTTCTGACATTTTAAGGGGGCGCGCTCCGGTTGTGCAGGGATCCGGCCTAATTCTGTAATATTTTAAAATAATGGAGTTATTTTGCATAACCCCCTGCATCATAATCAGTAATCCATGGGTATTTTTCATTATTTTCAAAAGGAAAATGTCCAAAAAGTGCACTTTTAATTTTCAAGAGGGGCACTTTTACGTGCAAAAGGGGCACGTTTTACTTGTAAGAAGGGCACTTTTTACTTGTAAGTGGGGCACTTTTGCCATTGTTTGGAAAAGTGGGGCACGTCCCCCAGTGCCCCCGATTCGTACCCCTCTAGCTTTGAGAGAAAATATTTATAACGTTTGTTTTATAAAAGATACAAATTGCAGAAGTTGGGAATAAAAAGTATATAAAAATATATTCACGGGACAATTTTTTAATCTCTGTGAGCATTTGGTACCCCCTCAGAAAGCTTAACTGGATGGCAGTTTCCCCCTGGTCCCCTGTCACCACGCAATTGCTACGGACAGGTTGTGGGAAGGGGAGAATATCTGGGAGGGAACATTTTTCATCATAACGGCAGTTTAGCTGTTAATTCAAGTATTCGGTCATCCGAGCATTTTGAACATGCATGCGGAACATCTTATCGGTGAAAACATGCAACGATTTGTACACAACTGAACACCACGCTTTAGCCTATATACGCCGCACGACTCGTGTGCTTTCAAACTTCGAAATAATCTTTTCTACGACATTTCCATCAAATTCGCAACAAGTTCTTGCACAAATACCCAAGCGAACGTATACTGGTATACACATGTGGCAGGGATGTTGGCAGAATCTTAGAGAAAAAAGTAAGTGAGGGCACTTTCAATATTTAAAATTTCTAATGAGAATCTGAACCAGTATTTGAGTTCCATGTGAGGGGTGGCAGAAGATGTTTTAATCCAGATCGGGGGGCACAGGATTTGAAGGGCACTTATTTGACTGACATATTTTGAAAGCATGTACGGTACGACAACATAACTTGAGTAACAATTTCTAATGTCCTGCCCCTTCCCACCCCCCGTTCTCCTCACCTCCCCATTCCCCTTCCCATCCCCCTTTCTCCTCACCTCCCCATTTCCCTTCCCATTCCCTCTAACTTCACCTGAAAATGTCTGAACCTAGTATGATTATATTTGACAAGATTATAACAGTCTAAATCAAGTCTGCATGATCCAAATTCCGTAGCCAGGAATTTGGGTTCGTTTTTTTTGCAAAACATCTTGAAATTCTGGGTGCCTATGATTTTTTAGATTTCAAAAGGGCACATTCTCAACAAAAAAAGGATTGTTTACCCGGACAAACCCCCTACCCCCCCCCCTCCCCTCCCCTCCCCTCACTCTAAAATAAATTAGTAAAGCTCCCCAAAACTGTAGAAAATTGGCCGAAAATCTAAACACCTGCCCGAAAATGAAGAAAATTCCCCGGAATTGAAGGCTACCCCACCCCTATCCCAAACCCAAAAGCTGTGGTGAAACCATTACTCAATATTAATTGTTTATTAACAGATTCAAATTTTCCCTTCGTGTACAGGTTTTCGAGTCGTGCATAAAGTCTTGAGTAAAATGGTCCCGTACGGCTTTGTGCACCCTGATGACAAAACTGCTCATAAAACACGTTATCACATCATCTCTGGTTTGGTTTAGCCTGGCCCCTTAACATTTTTTCTTGTCTTTCTTAACATCTAAGGAAATGTTCCCTAATTTGAAGAAAATTTCTCGAAAATTGTAGGACATTCCTCGATGGAAAGGAAAACTTCCCGATAAGTAGCAACTTTTGACAGTAATTCAATTTACCAGTGAAATTTGTGCTGCACGTGACGTGAAAATTAGGGGGTTCTTGCCGCCTCTCTGTACCCTCCCCCATTCCTGAGGGATGATCCTAAGCCCTTGCTATGCAGATGTAAGGCCTTGCGGACAGACTGATGTGGCAAAAAGTCTAACTTAAGCCAAGCCTGGGGGTCTTCAACTTTGTGTAATCGAATTTGAATGAAAAGTATAAGTTTCTATTCAGAATCAAAATCCTAAGCCTTCTTGAAAAACAAATAGCGTCCCGTTTTCTCACCGTCATCTGCCATATTCCAAAAGGATATAAAAAAGAACTTGTTTACAGTTCTCGAATTATTTCGTACGTTTTTTATGAGCCCGCATATTAAGTAACTTTGTTATTATAATGTTGCCAATGGGTTGGCGTATAACCTATAATGTTGCTAATGGGTTGGCGTATAACCTATAATGTTGCCAATGGGTTGGCGTATAACCTATAATGTTGCTAATGGGTTGGCGTATAACCTATAATGTTGCTAATGGGTTGGTATAACCTATAATGTTGCTAATGGGTTGGCGTATAACCTGTAATGTTGCCAATGGGTTGGCGTATAACCTATAATGTTGCTAATGGGCTGGTGTATAACCTATAATGTTGCCAATGGGTTGGCGTATAACCTATAATGTTGCTAATGGGTTGGCGTATAACCTATAATGTTGCTAATGGGTTGGTATAACCTATAATGTTGCTAATGGGTTGGCGTATAACCTATAATGTTGCTAATGGGTTGGCGTATAACCTGTAATGTTGCTAATGGATTGGTGTATAACCTATAAAGTTACTAATGGGTTGGCGTATAACCTATAATGTTGCTAATGGGTTGGCGTATAACCTATAATTTTGCTAATGGGTTTGGCGTATAACCTATAATGTTGCTAATGGGTTGGTGTATAACCTATAATGTTGCTAATGGGTTGGCGTATAACCTATAATGTTGCTAATGGGTTGGCGTATAACCTATAATGTTGCTAATGGGTTGGCGTATAACCTATAATGTTGCTAATGGGTTGGCGTATAACCTATAATGTTGCTAATGGGTTGGCGTATAACCTATAATGTTGCTAATGGGTTGGCGTATAACCTGTAATGTTGCTAATGGGTTGGCGTATAACCTATAATGTTGCTAATGGGTTGGCGTATAACCTGTAATGTTGCTAATGGATTGGTGTATAACCTATAATGTTGCTAATGGGTTGGCGTATAACCTATAATGTTGCTAATGGGTTGGCGTATAACCTATAATGTTGCTAATGGGTTGGCGTATAACCTGTAATGTTGCTAATGGATTGGTGTATAACCTATAAAGTTGCTAATGGGTTGGCGTATAACCTATAAAGTTGCTAATGGGTTGGCGTATAACCTATAATGTTGCTAATGGGTTGGCGTATAACCTATAATTTTGCTAATGGGTTTGGCGTATAACCTATAATGTTGCTAATGGGTTGGTGTATAACCTATAATGTTGCTAATGGGTTGGCGTATAACCTATAATGTTGCTAATGGGTTGGCGTATAACCTATAATGTTGCTAATGGGTTGGCGTATAACCTATACTGTTGCTAATGGGTTGGCGTATAACCTATAATGTTGCTAATGGGTTGGCGTATAACCTATAATGTTGCTAATGGGTTGGCGTATAACCTATAATGTTGCTAATGGGTTGGCGTATAATCGGTGAGGTGTGAATCAGTAGACCGAAGAGTTCAATTCTCCCCCTAAATACCCGCCTAATTTATGGAGGGCAGTATTGAAATTAAAGTTGTATGTATATGAAAATTTTAATCTTGCCAAAAAAAACTTCAGTTTGTACTTCCACCCCCTCCCCCTACCCAATGTTCACAAGTCTGGCTACGCCACTGTCTTTTATTTTGGAAACTGCTATGATTTTCTCTTAATTCCAATTAATTTTATTTTTTGTTATTCAAAAGATTTTAAGTAGGCTTAATTTCCCCTGATTTTGAAGCCATGTTCTATGTTTGAAAAGACAAGTTCGATTCAGGAAAGCCTTGACACTTTTTAAACTTTTGAAGGATACTTATCGAAGCAGGCCACTGCGGCAATGGCGACGCTATGCTACGGGGTACGAGTGAGACATTTGCCCGACATTTGCAGGATGCTGTCCCGAGTCCACGACATGTGGCCTAAACACTCCCCTTCTCTGAGTATTTTGCATGTGTAAAATATGTCTGGTTTATATTATGGTTCTGACATCTTTCCCCCTCATCTGACACAGCATGGCCACCTTATGCCACCCCGTCCCACCCCCCCCCCTCAATTATGGTGTCCGCACCAAAGTACCCTAAGATGGGCTCCATTGTTCCATTATAAATACTAGGGATGTATACCTCATTAACAAAGTGAGGACGTGATGTGGTCTTACTTTTCCTTCACAAAGTGGGGAAACAATGTGTTTTTTTAAGTTATGTATTTTTTAAATTCTGCCTAAAAAGTTGTGGTACAAGTCTCCTGCCACCGACCCTCCTAATGATCTATTGGTTTACTCATAGGCGGGATTTGCCTATAGGCTACCGAAAGTGGGGTGTCAAAAGTAGGGGATAGGGGGAAATTACTAAGTCACGCTAAGATACAAAAAATCACTATATAAAAGATATGAATTAAAAAAAAACGTGCCCTCAAATCCCACCCACGTGTTTACTGTCCGTAATCGTAAAATGGTGATAATTTTTATTTCGTTAGATCAAAATACCGCGCTATTTCATTTCAAGCATAAGAGCAAATTTGGCGCGAATTTACTTGACAACACGTCCATACTTCGTCACTGAATTATACTATATCTTACTGTATCTATATCTTAATTGCAGCTATATTAGCCCTGTACACATCACATAGCCCTGTACTTTACATCCATGATCAAACATCCACCACGTATTATATAAATAGAACAGACGCTCCATACACAATGATTTACGCTGAAGTTCGGTCGCTGCTGTAATACCAGAGATGGCATTTCTCCAGATAAATATCTGTGGTGGAATTTGTCGTTACGTATACGTACGTCCTGGTAAACAATGTATGCACGAGGGTATGAGTCACAAGCAAACCGACAGAACAGCTTATGGCATATACGTGTATGAGTAGTTTGGTCATTAAATACAGTGAGTGTTGTGGGCTGTTGTAGAGCCACAAATCCCTGGTAGGGACGTACCACGTACCTCAATGGTAGGGATAAGTGGCGTAGCCAAAGGGGGAAAACCGGAAGGGAGTGGGGGTAATTAGAGTGGTTGATCAACAATCTATGGATGTTGCCCCTAAGTTACATATTCAAAAAACAATACTAAAGGCAATGTTTATACTCTGTATAACAGCCATGTAGTGGTTATAGCGTGTACTACAATCACGATGTTATCTGACTACACTCCTAGTGGCTTGCGGGAGCTAAACCATTGGGGGTTAATAATACCATTATATCGACATGAGTGTAATATTAAATTGACACCATGTATAGTTTCACTGTAAAATGGTCGTTCATCGCAGTTCCACATAATATAGCCTATTATAGGCTTACTAAAAACGTATAAATCTAATGCTAGTGATAGTGTAACTCCGGAAGCTGGGCCAATATGAGAAGGAACTTGTGTGTTAGCCTAGCATACACCAGCTGTTTAAACTGCAAGTTTCTTTTTGTAACGGTGCTAATTCATACTTCTAATGTACAGCATTCATACAGGACATGAGATCTATACGTTCATGTTATATACATTCTTGATTGATCTTGGCATATAATACATGAAGAATACTGCCATCAATTGCCTACCGGTCGTCAGTCCAGGCCAGTCACATGAATTTTGAGTGACATTGTGCTGTGTGCAGAAACTCGACGGTTCATTCATATCATGTGATGGTCGCGGAGCTGAGGAGGGAGAATGGGACGGGTGGGGAAAGGGAAAGCATGGTTCATGTTGAGAAGGGGCGGGGGATATATGCGTGTAGATGAAGGTGAGGGTAAAGTGCAGCTGAAAAACTAGGCATGCTGCGCATGCAAAGTATTTACAGTCAATCTCAAGATGAAGTCAACATGTATTTGAAAACTTTTGTAGAATCTTATAAATGACGTTTGAATTCGAATTCAGCACGGTCCATCGGCTGAAAAGGATACAATCATTTTCTTGACAGATACAAATGCACCGCACTTTAGATGAACTTCGGATGAACTTGAAACAATTCGTAAACAATAAATTTATCTCTAATTGTGGTATAGCGGTGAAGCCTTATCTAATTTGTCCCTCCCTGTCTTATACCGGTGTCATAGCCACCTTCAAGGAATTTAAGGAGGTCACAGTCCCACTTATGGCTAGGGAAAATATGAAGTCTTACCATGTTCACCGGGGGTGGGGCGCAGTAATAGATGCCTACTGAGGGGTGTTTATCTTACTAGGAGTGGGGTATAAAGGTGATTGCAGTATATAGGCCAACTGTAAAGTTGCTACACGGCTCAATTCTTTACTCAAAACCCCCCAAAACAACAGAAAGAAATGTAGTTCACATGCACAGCTTGTGAGTGTGAATTACGCCGTATGTATAGCATATAGATGTGCATTTCTATAGCGCCATCATAAAGGTTGCAAAGCGCTCGAGGAAGTTGCAAATCAAGACAAAAAAAAAAGTATAGTGTATTTATCGGCGTCAAATTGATAAAATTTCACAACAAAAAATGATTTCACAGTGCTTTTCTAGTTGGTTTCTATTCCTTATGTTTGCTCGCATGAACGTGTCGTATAATTTTCACTAAAATTGCATTCATTTGTTCATAATGGTCAAAGCTATTCTAGTTAGGGTGTCAATTTCAACTATGTATGCTGTTGGTCACGAAAACAAACTGTTGAGACAATCCCTGTAGTCTTTCAATCATGCACTGAACGCGTGATAGGTCATTTTCTCACATAATTCGTCAATCATTCCTGTTCTGAGCATGCGCTCCCCATCTGTCTCAGTTCTGATTATTGCGTTTGCTAGCCTGACGAACAAAGGAACAAATGCTCACCGAAGGGGTCTTTTCGCCCAGTTTTTGGATTATTTTATCATAAATACCTTATTTTTTGAAGGCTGGAATAATAAGAAGGAATAATTCGACATTTTACTTGTCAGTTTTGTGTGTATATTCATAATTTTCGTGAAAGAAATCACGAAATTCAACGCAATTTACAAATTCAATTATTACCCCACCGTCCAAAATGGCGTGGATCTTAAACGGAATATATCGGATTTATACCCATGCTTTAGAAAGCATTTTAACCCGGTTATAAACGGGTAATCTTAATAGAATATTTTTCTGTCCTACGCAGGTGACAAAATAACCTCCTTGTTTGGAACGGTTATAATTCCTGGATTCCACGCCGGTATTACCTCTGTTGAGTCTTGTTAACCAGCTCCCTACTTTTAGGGTGAGGTTTGGTTCGGTAAATTTGTTTTCGTGTCTTATTTAATCTCTTTCCGATTCAAAACGTTAGGAAGAAGGGTTAGTGAGACCTCTTGTGGAACCCTAACGAAGTCTCTTTCGAGGCCACATACAAATTTCGGGTAAAAGCACATTTTTTTTCTGTAAGAATTTAATAATCGATACATTGATTGATCAGCATCCGCCGCAGTGTCTGATAATCGTAGATTGTTTGCCAAGTTGGCGGGATTCGTGTGACCTATCGTACGATTCTGTTTATTATGGGTTTTTTTTTTTTTTTTATGGATGATGTAATCTAATTTTTGTCGACGTGGAGGACATTGATTGCTCTTGGTACATATTCAGGCCTTATATTTTGTCGTACACAGAACTAATTAGCCTGCGTGTTTAGTTGACCTCTATGTATAAATCAAATTTAATTTGTTATATTGCATGGTTCATCGTATTTTTTAAATTCAAAAGAGGGCACTATAATTAAAGAGGTGTATCATTGTTATGGCGTTATAGTCAAGACCGAGATATTTCTATTTTGTTAAAACGGTTGTATTTTCACCCATTAAAAATTAATTGAATTTTTATAGATACAATTTTTTCGAAGTGCCACTTTTTGTGCTGACATCAGGTACACTCAGTTGAATATTTTCGGAATTTTTGCTATTTTCTTTTCCACACAGGAATTTTGTCGGAATCGATGAAATAAATTTAAGATCGTAAAATCAGGGAGTTCCATGGCAGTAAAAACTAAATATTAGCTAGAGAGTAACATCACGTAGGCCTAATATAATATTTTGAAAGTTTGACTAAAAGAGCGTATACATTACTAAACAATTTTAGGTTTTCCACTTTAAAAAAACAACTATTTTTTAAGTTTTTAAAGCCCTTTCTTCCTTTGTGTATTGAAAAAGATCCACTGATTGAACATATTTCATTGACGGTCGAAAATGCAGATAAGACTTCATTTAAATAGAGAAGAATGTTTTTTAGGTTTACATCACGATTTTTGCTTTTATGGGGCCTATATATCTCAATGGCTTGAGTATATCCTTATGAAATCTTAGTTCATTTTCCCTCGAGTTTTGTTAAACAGCTGAAGCTAACTTGGTTGTGAAAGGTTATAAATAATCAATCTGAAAGATTAATGTTGAGGCAGGGATATGGTATACAATATCCCTGCTATAGAGTTGGGGCAGATCGGTTATAGCATAGCGTACGTTTTAATGCACTGAGTAAATGACATTGGCCCGATTTGCGAGTGCAAACCTATTTAACACTGCATTTAATCATATAAACACGATACCAACAAAACATGTAACATTTCATACAATTATTGTATTAGATTGTTTTAAGGTGCTTCAAAAGAAAAATCACTGAAAAGATTAAAAAAAAAACAAAAAACTATTTTTTGCTTTATTTAATAAACTCTGCTGTGTTGTGAAATTGGATAAACCATTAATTCAGGACTAGTGCATTATCGGGATTTAAAGCACTGCACATGACAATGCTAATAAGTGTGTAACCACCCGAATTATTCACTTTTGCATGCGTATTTGCTTTTTTCATACATCCCGTGCGTGATGATTCAGCGTTATTTATACAAATACAAATATAGGCTCGAAATGGATTCACCCGGATATTTGTACAGTATAAGCCTGTTATATGTAGTTGGTATAATCGTGCACTGATCGGCTTAGTTTAGCCAGAAAATACTTATAACATTACAGGTTCAACTTAATTTTATGCAAACGACCAGGTATAATTTTCGAAAAGGGAGTTAAAAAGTAACAAAGGTACTTATGATTCATATAAAATGAATTTTTAATGTTTTTCTCGCTTACTACTAAAATATATCAACATTTCTGCGGAAAATAAATTCCGTGGCAGCCTACATATCCAGATTACGCAGCGATATAATCAAGGAGGTACCACTTTAGCTCAAGTAATAAGACTTCGCGCCATTTTGTTGTTGTTGCTAAGGCTTTTCCATAGGTGCTTTGTTATATAGGGATATGTGGTTTTGTTGTGTGGTGTTTTCGTGAAGGAAATGGCAAGGGTCGCCTGAATAGAAATTTATATCGCCTGCTGTGTGTGGGAGTTAATTTTCCCTCGGGGGTTCAGATTGAACTGCAGCGATTTCTTCTTTATCAATATATAAGCATGGGAATGAAAATATCTGATGAGTGTGAAAAACGAAATTACAAGACCAAAATAAAGAGAATGGATGTGAAGAACGTGTAGTTATTTTCGGTCACTGTTTTCCAATCTTAAACGAGAAGGTTGGTTTTATTCGGCTTCGAACTTTAGGCTAAATAGATTTTGATGAGTAGCCTAGTGGATGCCTTTTTTTTGTTTTTTTGACATTGGAAATGTGTATTATTAACGCTGTTTAACGCTCATGAAAATGAAAACGATTTTTGGTCTGCTTATTTCGTGATTATTTTGATTGGGAAGAGAATTTATTAGGGATGGAAAACGAGGAACCTATATGTAATCACGCAGCTGGCGTGTGTATGTATGTATGTGTGCATGTCTGTCTGTCTGTGATAGAAGCTTGTAAACACGATATCTCAAGAACCGTGTGGTGGATTTATTTCATGCTTTGTATATGGATGTGTTGTGGTCTGTATAGTTTTTGGTGCTGATGTCATGAATATTAATTAGTAGGCGTAGAAAAATGTATAATTATCTTAAAAGAATATTCCCATTAGTTTTTTTTTTTTTTTTTTTTTTTTGGTGTAAAATTAGACAATTTGGCACAAAAAATCACGTCGATATCATATTCTGTTCAGGAGAGATGGAGTTTTAAAGATTTCGCAATTGCATTTAAAGTTTTTGTACAGAATGATAAATTCGTGTTTGATGATGTCATAGAGGCAATTGCATTGCAAATGTTTATGTATTTCTTTGAATGTTAATTGGTTGTTTCTGTATGATTAAAAACAATTTTCCAAAAGTTATTAAAGTAGGGTATATTTGGCAATGTACGTAAATTCCTAACTTTCATCAATTTATTTTCCTAGCAGGTTTTACAAATAAAAAAGGATGACGTTGCGGGAGAATGTGTTGTTGTGATGTCACACTGAGCCTTTTCCTATTCGTTTATTTGCATTTTTTGTGAGCCTTAGAATTTGAATATCTCCTATTAGGAATAACATATAAACATGATTTTTGTACTAAATTGTTTCTAAAAAAGTTCTCTTTTGTACGAAAGGTTATAAAAAAAAACATGGGAATATTCCTTTAACAAGCTTGTAAACACGATATTCCAAGAACCGTACGTGCAGTGGATTTATGTTATACGCCATGGATGTGCTGTTGTTTGTATGTGAGCCGCTGTTGTTTGTATGTGAGCCCTATTGATTTGGTGCTGATGTCATGAATAATAATTAGTAGGCGGGGCTAAATGTAAAATTCTGTTAACAAGCTTGTAAACACGATCTCAAGAACAGTGAGGTGGATTTACAGTATGTCATACTTGGTATATGGATGTGTTGTGGTCTGTAGATGATCCCTATTGCTTTTGGTGCTGATGTCATAAATATTAATGAAAAGGCGGGACTATCTGTGAAATTCTGTTTATGCTCATATTTCCACAAACCCGTGTCAGATATAAATCAAACTTGGTAGGATATTGTTGATAGGCTGATACAGGATTCTATGAGAACGTTGAGTTGTTAACTAAAACACTGTTGAGTTGTTGAATATAATTGTTCTTTAGTTATACCCTATCTCAAGATATGGTATATATGGCGATAAGGTATTGTACTCACTTGTGTGTGGGTGTGTGTGTGAGAGAGAGAGAAAGAGATTGTACACAATTTTGTGTCGCGTGTACAGAGAACACCGTACAAGCTATCACGTTGAAACTTGGTGGGAGGGTGTAGGGTGAGGTGAACTTGTGTCCTGCACAAGTTGGATCGTGTACCTTACAGGTCAAAGGTCAGAGGTCAAATGATTGAAAATGGTAACATTTGTTTTGCGCTTCCTGTGATAACCGTAGGTGATATTGGTTGGTACTTGGTAGATTGGTGGAAGGTGATGCAGGGTTGTATCCTGCAAAAATGGAACATGTTACTTAAAGGCCAGAGGCCAAATAGGTAATTTAAAATGGTAAATTATGGTCGATCGCGTGTTATGGAAAATCTGCAAGTGCAATTGGGTTGCTACGTGGTGGGTTAATTGAGGATGATGTAAAATTGTCTCTGAAAAGTTGTGACATGTCGCTTAAAGGTTAGAGGTTAAATGATAAGGCGAATTTTGCGCTGCATTTCGTTAGAAAAATGTAATTACCAAATTGTATTGGTTGGGGTCCACAGTTTGTTATTTGGTGGGTTGGTGGAGGGTGATGCAAGGTAATGTCTCACACATAATGATAATGGGATATGTCATTTAAAGGTCAAAGGTCGGTCGCGTGTTATGGAAAAAACGTAAGTGCAATAAGGTTGTTACTTCGTGTGTTGATGAAGGACGATGTAAAGCCTGTCACAGAAATAATGTGTAATGGTAAATAATGGTAAATTTTGCGCCGGATTTCGCTGGTTTAATGTAGTTGCTGGTTTATTGATCCTTGATGGATTGGTGTCCAGCTTATTACTTGGTGGGTTGGTCGAGAGTGATGTTCTCATTCAAATAATTGATTTAGAAATGGTAAATGTTGTGTTGCAAGGCTTCCTGGGATAACCATAACTGACATTGGGTTGGTACTTGGTGGGTTGGTGGAAGGTGATGCAGGGTGTTAATCGCACAAATTGGGACAGGTCATTGAAAGGTTAGAGGTGAAATAATTTATTTTAAATAATAAATTATGGTTGGTTGCCTCTTATGCAAATATCGCAAGTGCAATAGGGTTTTTACTTGGTGGGTTGATAAAGGATGATGCAAGGCTGTGTCTCGGGAAAGATGTAACCCGTTTTTAAAGGTCAAATCAAAGCTGCTGGGTCGGTGGAAGGGGGTGTAGTGTTGTATATCGCACATAATGTCATTTAAAGGTCAAACGTTAGAGGTCAAGTAATTGATATGAAATGATTCATATTGTGTTATGTTTCAGGGCCTGGAAAAACAACAGGAGAGGGAGGGGGTCAAGGCCCCGATAGATTTATTGGGAGCAAGTAACATTTTTACCCCACAATAATGAAGGTCTAATGAATTGATTTTGAAGAGTCAGGATTCCATGATATCTTTTCAGGAGATCTTTAATGTTCTTGAAATTTTCTTTATTGTCGTGAAATTTGTTTCAATTATCGTAAAATTTCATTCATTTATGGAAAAAATTTTGGGGAAATTTTTCTTGAATTTTCGAGACGTTTTCTTTCAATTTTTGGGAAGTTTCTTTCATATGCTGGGAATTTTTTTCATTTTGGGGACATTTTCTTCAATTCTCGGAGATGATCTCCAGTACTACCCCCACACCCATCACACTACTCTCCGCCCCTCACAAATAGTTTCTGGACCGTAAAAAGAGACTTCATAGAATTGTTATAGATTTTTTGAGAAGTAAGATTTGTCCCCCCCCCCCCCTCCCACTCCCTCATGTCAAATATCTTCCTACGCCGCTGTCTTGTTCGGATTGTTTGAAAAATAGGTCAAAAATAGGTCAATTGTGACAATAACGTAGGCCCACGTGTATATGTGCATGTTTGCAGATAGTCTAAATATACAATTGCGTGAAAAGTGATTCCAGTATAATTTGAAAAAATGCTGAAAAAGGCGTTTCAGGTGCAATACATATAGTCGGTGGATATGCACATAATTAAAAATACTATATTTTGTTGGAAGGGAGGGGGGGGGGGGGCTAGTGACGAAACTAGACTTTTGCCATCAATTTTTTCGACTTTCCTCCCAAATGATTAAGTATTATTGAAGTGTTCAAGAGTTCTTTCAAAAGTATATAGAACAGCTGATCAGAGAAAAGCAGCCTTCTATAGCTATAACGTTATAAGTCCGGTTCACGCTCCCGACCGGGAAATATCCCAATCCCAGTCGGGAGATCTTTCAATCACAATCAGGAGATCTTCCAATTCTAATCGGTAGATCTTCCAATCCCAATCGGGAGATCTTCCAATCGGATAGCTATATGGGGCTCATATGAGTTATGGGCTGATTTTCCCGGACCAGCCTGTTCTGAAGTTCTATACACTTTTGAAAGAATTCTTGAACACTTCAATAATATTATACATGTTATATGTAGTATTGTTGAGAATTTTAGGGTATATTGCACATATACAAAAATCGGATAAAAGAAAGGATGATTTTTTGCACACTTCATAAGATCGCTATAATAAAGTTTGGTCACAATTTTTGATACTCTATTCACGGAGCGCCTAAAATTGTGTGGGCCCTGGGTAACTGCCCAGCATGTCCATGCGTTAAGACGGCTCTGGTCATCTCGGCTTTGGTCATCTCGGCTCTGGTCATCTCGGCTCTGGTCATCTCGGCTCTGGTCATCTCGGCTCTGGTCATCTCGGCTCCGGTCATCTCGGCTCCGGTCATCTCGGCTCCGGTCATCTCGGCTCCGATCATCTCGGCTCTGGTCATCTCGGCTCTGGTCATCTCGGCTCCGGTCATCTCGGCTCCGGTCATCTCGGCTCTGGTCATCTCGGCTCCGGTCATCTCGGCTCCGGTCATCTCGGCTCCGGTCATCTCGGCTCCGGTCATCTCGGCTCCGGTCATCTCGGCTCCGGTCATCTCGGCTCCGGTCATCTCGGCTCCGGTCATCTCGGCTCCGGTCATCTCGGCTTTGGTCATCTCGGCTCTGGTCATCTCGGCTCTGGTCATCTCGGCTCCGGTCATCTCGGCTCCTGGTCATCGGCTCCGGTCATCTCGGTCATCTCGGCTCCGGTCATCTCGGCTCTGGTCATCTCGGCTCCGGTCATCTCGGCTCTGGTCATCTCGGCTCCGGTCATCAGACCTTAGCAAACCAATCAATCGCCAGATCCATAGCTTCCTCGAGCGATCGAAGCGGATAAACAATTAATATATAATTAGGCAAATATTTCGGGGCCAGGAAGGATCGAGCATATTATGGGCCCATGTTAGCTGTTCTGTAGAGAGGGCCCATGATGACATGGCACCTGCTTGGGTTTCTGAATAAAGAAGCACTCAACCAAATTATGAGGGCGCATTATTCTGGAGTCTCTAGATTATTCAACTGTTCAAATACGCTTTCTGGCATGTTATGGTATTGAAAACATTGATGTGAATGTTAAAATAAACCTTTCTAATACATGAATGCTCATGGCACCTGCTTGGGGTTCTGAATAAAGAAGCTTTCAACCAAATTATGAGGGCGTATTATTCTGAAGTCTCTAGAATATACAACTGTTCAAATACGCTTTCTGGCACGTTATGGTATTGAAAACATATGGGGAGGTGTCGTATTGGTCACATTTCCAAAAATATTGAATTTTTATTTATCGAAAATGAAGGAAATGTTCTGAAAATTGGAGAGAAAAAAATCCTTAGACCCTTACTATACGAGGAGAAAAGGAGGGGGCGGGTTGGGGTTGGGGGTTGGTACTTGCCCCATTATAATTCGTTGGCGTTTTAAAGTGTATTCTACTGATTTCTTCACTATATCGCATTTGTGTGTGTGTATATATATATATATATATATATATATATATATATACACACACATATATATATATATATATATATACATATATATATATATATATATATATGTATGTGTGTATATATATATATATATATATATATATATATATATATATATATATATATATATATATATATATATATATATATATATATATATATATATATATATATATATATATATATATATATACATGTATATACATGTATATACATATATGTATTCTCTCGCAATTCTTTCACAGATATCAACAATGATGTCAAATTTTGGGTCTCTGTATAGTCTTGTCGACCGAATGAACCCCTGCGCTTTTGTCACATACGGCATGATATATTTGCATCGAATTATCAAGTACATAAGACAATGGAATATGCAAAAAAGTGTGGGGGCGGGGAGAGGGGGTACATTTGATATTGTGTTGCCCTTCTTAAAATGTGTCCCCCTGTCCCCTGTGATTGCATGCCCATGGCGAAAACGGGTATCAAGTGTGACTATTACCGGCCATAGCCACTATGAATACAAATTTACAATGAATACCCAATCACTGCTCAAATGAACGGCGTACATGAACTTGTAGCTGACAAGCACGAATCTTTATGCCCAAATAATGTAGTCACCTAATCCTCCGTGCCGGGCATGAAAGCATGCACATTGAAAATTGTGTCACAATAAAGAAAAAGTCAATGGCCTACAATACGTGTCTACAAAATTTTGCGACCAGAGTTGGTTGCAAAATTATTTTAGATATAAAATTTTGATTTATTTAATCTAAAAAATCGATAAAGCAGTAGTCGAACTTATCTACTAGTGTTCCGCAAAGAATTAAATATCAAAGCCCATAGATGATGCGCATCATTTAATCCCAATAACGCATCAAAACGTAAGCCTGTGATGTGATGGCCTTTGGGCATTTGCTTGCGATTTTACTCCAGAACGCTTGCGCATTTAAAGTGTATACACTCACGCGATAGAGCGAGCGTACGATTTTCGCTCGAGCACCTTCGAAATATACGCACTGATACCTAAACTACCATTCATTTTTATTCCTGAAGCCATGAACAACCAAATAAAGAAAGTGTAGAAAAAAGCCTAATTTCGTCAGGAATTTGGCTTTGTAAACTAATTGTTTTCTCAGACAAATTGAGAAGCTATCCTGTGAATATTAGGTTATGAAATTGTATAAGGTGTATGAATTTTCGCCTAGAAGCAAGGGCGTAAGACTTATTTATACCCACTTTAAAAAATATAACCTTATAGGATATTGTTATGTTCTAATTAAACATAACATTTGCGTGCTACGGCAGACTCTGAGTGCTGGCAGCATAATTATTTTTCCCAGGAGTGTTTGAATATAACTGTACATGTATAAGGAGAAAGAAATGTTTTTTCATAGAGAAAGAAGTGTTTTGTTATAGGCTGGACAACCCCTTACTTAAATTGATCCCATGGGCTGACGGGATACACCTAAAAACAGCGTCCCTCATGCTCAGATATGTCAAAGAAGGTTGTTTTATAGATGTAAGCTTGGACATTTTGAATAAACATGTTTGACTGACTAGCACGTGTCTCTTCTTTTTGCGTATCTGCCTGGTCTCTTTTTTAGCTCCATGGCCTGGTGTCTACGATCGAATCCTTTTTGTAAAAAGTAATTGACCTATACAAAGATATTTATATAATTGAAACGGCCTCTTATTGGCTAGGCTTGGGGACCCCAACTTAACCACAACTTGTGCCTTTCATGATGACTGTTAGCAAGTCTGTTAGAGTTCAAAAAGAAGATAACAAGAATGACACTTTTTTGTTCTTCTTTGGAAAAAAAGATGCCTAAAGTGCCAAACATGCCCAAAAAACCCCAAAAACGAGGCTTTTGGGTGGGGATGAGGGTCGAGGACCTTGGAGAAATAAAGCTTCAGCAATCTCAAGAAAACAAATTGTTCCTACGCCACTGCCTAGAAGTAGATGGTGTCGGCTCCGAAATAGCGGTGCAGTTTTTGACACAGAAATGCATAGTACGAATCTTTATACTCCCAACTCATTCGCTCTAATCTCTAATTTAGAAAGTACGAACTATTACATTTGTAATCCATTTACCTGTTTATTACACACTTAAAGGAGCACTCGACCGAAAAGTGACGGCGTATTTTATTGGAGTCTCCTAACTAATGTAGTGCGTGTCTACAAGTGGATTTAAATTGGTGGAGGAGGTGCCTTCATTGGATACATTTTCACCAGATGCAGAAAAGGTTACATTCTTGAGGTACATCTTGAGTATCCTCAAGAGCTTCATGATGTTCACAATACATATCCGCTTGCCCGGAACGCATGAAGGTGGATTAGCAGCAAGGGCTTTTAGGCTCGTAAGCTGAGGTTGAAAATTTAGTTCCCAACTCTGTGTTTAAAAGCACTAGGCCTATGTTGTCCACTACCGCAAATTACAACTTTCCCTCCCACTAGGCATAAAGTTGACGAAAATCCATTGAGCATTTAGTTGCAATCAAAGCAAATGGACGGAACCCTATACATTCACAAGAATACAGAACTCCGCAAGAAGGCCATGACCAACTTTGAGGAGGACCTCTATAGGTCGAAGAACAATAGCGTCTTTGTTAAGGCTATGGAAAACCTGCGCATGCGTGTAGATGTCGAGCTAGTGCGGGCCTCTGAAGAAGACAAGCTTCGGCGGTGGATAGCCAGTCCAGCATTTGCAAGGCAAAAGATATTTGATGATAACCTAGCTGCCCTACACATACATAAGTGCCGATTGATGCTTAACCGCCCAGTTGGGATTAGCGTCCTGGACCTCGGCAATCGACGACAACGAGTAAACACACAATTACAATGACGGGTCGTCGCCTGCATATTCGGTTATGGTAGTACTAGTAGGGAGCTTTAGATTTCACGACGCGGAGTAGTGCGACGGGAAGTTAACCGACAATTTACGTCATCGTACTGACTTCCCCGTCCTGTTGGTTTTGCGCTTTAGATTTTTACGACGGGGAAAATGACAGTCATGTGATTACACTCGGTTACATATCTAAGTAGCGATGTTCGCTCGTATCACACGACGCCCCAATTATAAGTACTTTTAAAAGGTGAAGCAAAAGGAAAAGTCACGCACTTCCATTGAATCAACTTTGCTCAATTATGTTGAAAAAAGCAGATTGATATGACAACATATGACGTCACACGCTATCCCAAGTTGCCGTTTTCAGCACAACGTGAAAACACTCTGACACCCAGTGTAGAATTTCTGGGATAACGAGAAGGTGAAGTATTCGCATGCGTCGAACGTGACGTCATTTCGTTGTAGCGAAGTCTGCGTCGTGAAATCTAAAGCTTCATAGTAAAGGCCGTAACACACCAACGCGACGCGGCGAGCGATTTTTTAGATAATCATACAGGAAACAAATATTGTAAGATGCTTTAACTTTTTGTTTACACACGATGAAAATTACAATTAAGGCTTTCTGATGATACTGAAAAATTTGCTAGAATTGCTTTTTTTTTCAAACTGTAGAGAAATTAGCTTCGGTGGGGCGCGATTTTCTGTCGCGACGCGAATTTTGCTTTAATGAGCGTAGAAACGCCCTTTCAATCAATTTTCAGTTATCATTGAATAGCCATATGATGATGATCCATCTCTGAAAACCAGAGGTCAAAATGTTTCTTTTCCTTTGTTTTTTCAATTTTGTTTTGAAAATCGCTCGCCGCATCGCGTTCGGTGTGTCACGGCCTTAACAATACTATCATGATACGACCCGGACGAAAACACAGGTACGACGTACGGACAGACATAAGTTCGACAACCAAGTTAATGTCCACGGCCTTTGATAACCAGTTGTGGTGCACTGGCGTGTGCTTGAACCCAGGGCCTCGTGGTCCAGTGGTCTGTAGACATGTATGATAACCGCTACATGTACACCACAGTAGGTAGCAAGCACCTTATGTACGACTTTTATTACAATAAGCTGAAGGGCTATAGGTAGCACGAAGCTAATTATTTTCCCCATTGCCTATGATGAAAGAGTCAAGTTCTGGTCCTTTTTGTACCAAAACGCGAACGAGTTGGGATATTTTTTATATCTCTTAAATGAAGATAATCTCAATAGGGTGTCACCTGAGCTTTTGGGCATTTTTTGTAGGCCGAAGTGAAGAGGTGTAGTACACCCTCACCAAATCACTCAAATTTGGGTATGGGTCCATGATAAAATAGTTCCCCGTAAAACTTTTTTCTGAAGCAGATCTCGTCAAGTTTGGATATGCATAGTCAACTGGTCAAGACTTATCTATACTCTACTATTCCTAAAATTTGCAACTTCTCAGCTTCCTGTCCCATGAAATGGGACCTATCGAAAATATTTGTATTAGCCTTTTCTCTGAGGGTTTTAAATAGTACTGTGCTACCAATACGGGGACCGCTGCATCCTTCTCTCTATAGATATGACAGCTTACTGCTTGAAATCCAAAAAGAGGATGTGTATGCTGATGTGACTTTTGACTCAACCTCTATGTCACAAACAAGTATCCCTTACACCACCCACTCCACAGCATCACAAACAAAAGTGTTTGGTAAAATGAAAGACGAATGTGCTGGAGCACCCATTAGCGAGTATATAGGACTTCGCCCCAAAATGTATTCCATCCTGAAGGAAATGGGGGAGAAACCCGAAAAGCAAAAGGTGTTAAAAAGTATGTTGTGAAAAAAACAGATACGCCATCAAGAGTACGACAGAAAACAAAACATTTAGACATGGTATGAATCTATTGAGTAGTGAAAGCCACATTATATATAGCATACGAATGAATACAATTTCTCTATCACCCCTCAACACCAACCGCTGGGTTGTGAGAGAATCGTCCACTAGCCATAAGGATATAAGTAGTAAATAACTTAATAAAAAGACTCTAAAAAATACATATACATTTGTTTTATTAATAATAATAATAATAATAATAATAATAATAATAATAATAATAATAATAATAATAATAATAATAATAATAATAATAATAATAATAATAATAATAATAATAATAATAATAATAATAATAATAATAATAATAATAATAATAATAATAATGACAAATAATCAATAATAATAATAATAATAATAATGATAATAATGATAATAATAATAATAATAATGATAACAATAATAATAAAAATAACAATAATAATAATATTAATAATGATAATAATATTAATAGTATTAATATATTAATAAGAATTATAATAAAAATAATAATAATATTAATAATAATGATAATAATAATAATAATAATAATGATAATAATAATAATAATCATAATAATAATAATAGTAATAAAAATAATAATAATAATAATAATAATAATAATAATAATAATGATAATAATAATAATAATAATAATAATAATAATAATAATAATAATAATAATAATAATAATAATAATAATAATAATAATAATAATAATAATAATAATAATAATAATGATTAAAGAAAACAACTTTTTCTGTCATAAATTTTTCAAGATAAGGGTGCACCAGGATCCCCACTCCCGGGCGGACTAGAAGCTGCAGCTCATTTTAGGGTGGAAAACGGCAATCAGAGTATTAAAATGGATGCGCCAGACCCCGCCCCCTCCTCTTTATATACTACTAACCGGGTAGTACGGGTACCTCCAGCATCTCAGTCGTGCGCTCTACGAACTGAGCTACCCAACTTTTTAATAGCTGAAGTCGAGTCGTAGCTGGGTCCTTCTCACCAGTAGCTGACATGCAGTACACCGAAGTTGCCGAACGCCACATCACTGTCAGATTAGCTGGTCGTCATTTTGCTGCTGACTCTTCCTCCATGATCATGGTGGTCTTTTAAGCTCTCCGCGTGCATGATCTGATAACGACTATACTGCAGATAATATCCACTGCCGAATACCACGTAGAAACTATACCTATTGATGACTTCCATGTAATTAGTTAAAGGGTAGGCCTATATTTACTAATATTATTTACTAGCTGATACTGATCATAATGTGGATGTTATCTATTTAGATTTCTAAAAAAACATTTAGGTTTCGTTAGACCGGCTCACGTTGAAAACAAAGGCGCTTATTGTGGAAGGAAAGTGTGTTAGTTGGATGAAATCTCTATAAAAGAAGGTAACAAATGGTGTTCCTTAGGGTTCTGTATTGGGTCCACTTCTTTTTTAATCTTATTAATGATATTGATGTTTCCCTTGGCTCCAGGATTTGTAAATTGTTGATGACACTAAGCTGTACAGAATTGTTGATGATGCTACTAGGCAGCTAGGGATTCTTTAATGTTGCAAAGTGATCTGGATAAGTTTCTTGGTCCCAAACGTGGCAGGCATGGCAGATGTCATGTTGATAAATGCAAAGTTATTCATATTGGTCAGAGCAATTTGGCTTTGATTACTGCATGAATGGTTAAAATCTTAATTGCGTTGATCAAGAAGGGATCTAGGTGTTGTCATTACAAGCAATCTAAAACCTTCTAAACAGGTTGCTTTAGCAGCTGCAAGGGTAAATAGGGATGCTTGGTTTGATTAGAAGAAATTTGTTTTTTCTTGGTAGAGAGGTTGTTTTTAATTTGTATTAGCAGTTAGTAAGGCCTCTTCTTGAGGGTATTTAGGCATGGAACCCTTTTTTTTTATCTGTTTATGAGAAGGATAAGTTCATTTTGAAGCAGGTTCAGCGAAGAGCCACTAAACTTATTCCCGAAGTAAGAATCTCTCTTATGAATCTAGGTTGCGAATTCTTTGTTTGATCACGCTTGAGTTGAGAAGAGTACGTGGCGATATGATTCAGGTTTTTAAATTCCTATCTAGTAGTGATGCTTTGACTTCCTGTAATTTCTTGCATGTTTCAACTAATCCTCATGTGACACGTGGTAACAGTTTAAGTTGACCAAAGAGTTCTCACGGATAGATAATTGGCATTTTAGCTTTTTGCAAAGAGTTGTTAATGAGTGCAATGGTTTGCCTTAGTGGGTAGTTAGCTCCAATTCTGTTTACAATTTCAAAGTCAACATTGATAAGTTTTTTACTAACTCTGGGCGTCTTTGATTTTTTGTTAATGTTGTGTAGTGATGGTGTTAGTTTGGGCTAACACCCCTCTTAGCCCGTCATCTTGTTATGTTATGTTATGAATGCACGAGATCAACCCTCGACAATTGCGTTTGCTTTGTAGTCGCCAACTCGGCAACAAAAAAAAAAAAACTGGCGATCATGTTCCTTCATTTCCAAAATTTAGATCGCCAAATGAGTTAAGTTACTCGCCAGTGCAAAAAAAAAAAAAAAAAAAACTGTTTTAGTTTATAATTTTGAATGATAGAAGACCCTTCTTCTTTCGCCTGCATGAATAATTTAACTTCATACTTTAATAAAAACTCTTTTAAATTTCGCACAAAACAATTATCGAAAGTCAAGACTGATCGCAAAGCAAACAATATGATAAATTTTCCATCAGGAAAATAATACTTATTTCAGGTACCTCTCTGCATGTATTACGTGGGCTTACTGGCTAAGGGGACTGCGTACGTCCGTCATGTCCATATAATACGATATGATATCGTACTTGAATTGTATCAGAGCCATGGGGCTTGTGGGGACAAAGTTACGGTGTAAAATTCGGGATTAGGGCTCAGTAATTTTTTGGGGCAGTAAAGAACAGAAGAATAAAGGTAATTTCATGCTACCGAAATATTTTCAATTTATTTGTTACTTAAATGAATTTTTATTTTGGTCGCCAGGTGAGACATGTGTTATTTCTCTGGCGTATAAAATCATCCTTTTTCAACTTTTTGGTCGCCAAGATTTAAGTTTTCATCGCCATGGCGACCATGGCGACAGGAATTGTCGAAGTTTGCACGAGACTGACGTCTAACAAATAACATTCTTCGTAACATTGTATCATGTGTGGTTTAGGCTTATATGACAAGTTCAAACCAGCAAACTCATAATGGCTTGTGTATTCTTTTGAAATTGCATATACTAATAGCATGCAGCAAGAAATTGTTATTCCATTTTCAACTCCCTCGCACATAAGGAAGTTCCAAGAATTTGAAGAGGTAAACTTACTGTTGGTATACTGACTGATAAAACGATCACGAGCATACACATGGCCGTAATTCGCATCCAGAAAGTGAGCTGGAGGGGGACGGGTGGGGGTGGGGACGGGGTGGGGGGACGGGGTGGGGGATGGAGGGGGTGAGGACATGGTTTCTTATCCAAAATGTACTAAATTTTGAAAATTACACTGAGAAGTGTGTGTGTGTGTGTGGGGGCGACATGGGAATTACGACTATGGACATGCATAACAAAGATGACAACTGCTATAAGAAACAAGAGCAATCAGCTATTGAAATAAAAAAAACACTTTAAAAGATAGCAGGGACAGTGAATGCAAGGATCTCACTCAAATTAAAATACCCTAAGCTATCCTCGACATTTTTTCAACGGATTTGGAAGAATAGAAAATCGATCTTGACGAAAAGTGAACCCCGGTGAGAGAAGCCAGAGGCATTATATACGGGACACAGTCATCCATATGGGGGAGGGCCCCTTAGGCCTATAAAAAATAGTGGAACGCTTTGTAGATACACCGCCGTGGGAATTGGGGGTAAGGGTAGTCGACTAGTGGAATTCACCCCTCAAAAGGAAATGTTATTGTATCCCACACCCAATCCCGGCAGCTGCATCATCGGGGGACTGCATGGTTCCCCATGCACTTTTTGCCGTGACAGACCAACCTGAAGAGATATTGTTAAGGGACGTTAAGGTTTTTCCATGAATTTTCAACCCCTTAACATGTAAACTTTATGGTAATTTCTTTTTACCCCATCCCAGTTTGTGGTGCCTGGCTGAACCGCCCTTCAAAGCCTACTTTCTTACAAGTTACAGACGTGGAACAAACTAAACTGTAATTTATTATAATACACGCAATGTACGTTATATTCTACATGCATTATTCATAATTATATCAATCATAAGAAACAGCAACATAGAAAGACCTGTTGAACACGCATTCTGTGAACAGTATATATAGCATGACCTGCATCATTATCATAAAGCTGGATGTGTTGTCGTGAACACAACACGACAACAGTGTTTTAACCAGAAACCGACTAATTGCTAATATCCCAGCTTCGGTGAAAAATTCGATATATTTCATGGAGCATATTGTAAAGCGAGGTATATTGATTTTCCTAGGAATACAACGTTTATAATAGGTATTTCAATTTGTATAAAGAAAAATATAGTACTGCAGGTCACACGCTTGCGTGAAGCAGGGAGTTGCGTGAAGCGACAAATAAAGTCTTGTGACTACATTAGTAATAGGCCTACATATTGTAATGCAATTATCTGCGGCGAAACATACGTTTGGTAGCTGGGCGCCAAAGATAGAGAATAGGGTGAGGGGTATGATAGGCTTACATTGATTGATGGAAAGGACGTAGCCTTTTACTCCCCACATATAAGAGTTGGTGCCTTCAGGCAGGCTCGTGAGGGAAATCTCCATCATGTACGTCAGGAAAATTTATATTCCCCGTTTGCTTTTTCCTTTCTTAAAAGATAAAGCACGAGGAAGCCGATCATTTTGTAGAATGCTCAGGAGCATTGTAATATAATCTTTATGGAAAAAAAAATGACAAGTGTACTCTTACCCCACCCCACCCCTAGAATATTGTATTTCTGTTTTTAGCGCGACTCGAAAAATTACTTACAAAATTGTGTAGGCCTACTCTTGAAAGAAATTTATCGGTGGCACACAAAACCTGCCACCACAGTGCTATACAATTGTCCTATGCAATTACATCATACCACCTCCGTATCATATGCGTCACCGTACGTACCAGCTAATATTCACTGCCACACTTTGTACATTGCATTGAAGTCTGGGTTAATGAAAATTGATATATGTATGCTAAAACAAAATCCATCAACTAAAGAAGCAAAATATCATAAGTGACTGCATTATTTTAAGAATCATTAACATATATGTTTTTGAATAGTACTTCCTCTTTGATGTAAGTTCACTTGAAACGTTTTGAAAAATCTACCCTATGTATAAATGAATTCGAAAGTGATCTGCACATTAACCAGAGCAAAATTGAAAAACATTGCAGCGTGGCCATGGCCAATACATTCGATGACGTCATCCTTTGACGAGACCTCTATTGTTCTGCACTCTGATTGGCTAGTCATAGCGCGAAGCTAAGTCCCCATTGACAGTACACAGACACACATAACACATACTGAACGTAGTAAAAGCTGTCGATCTAACTATTTTGGCTAATGTTTCGCGTTCAAAATATCGAGTTTTTCAACCATTTTGAGGATTATTATTAGGACTATGAGCGACTGCAAGCATGGTACGAGAAACCAGGCACCTCTGGGTCGGGAATTTACCGGATAATATTCGGGAGGAGAAAATTGCAGAACATTTTGCAAGGTAAGTTTTTTTTATTTTCGAGAAGTTCACAAACGTGTTCAAACAGAATTTGTTAGGCCTATCGAGCATATCAGAAATTGTAATGAGCTCTCAAAATCTTTTAACTCATAATGATCGCTTAAAAATGAAATACTTGGTAATGTTTGTTAAAATTACCGATTATTTTGCTTCTATGTATTTTCTTCATCTATGATGAAACTGCATTGTAATTATTGTACGCCCCTGAGTTGTACATGTGGAAGTGTTATGTTAAAATATGTATGAGTAACCTAGCGTTGCTGGTCATTCACAACTTGAATCAATGTTTTGATTTGAGGCCCCGTTTCTCTCTCACGAATTGATTCAAACCCTCCCTTCAAATATCTTCGAAATTATTATCTTACCTAGTAGCTTTGTGATATTGTATTAATAAGTTGTATGTATTGATTTTAGAAATAAAAAAATCTCGTTCGAAATATTCGAAGAATTCAACGCCGAGGTACGGTAACTCAATGCAGATACGTCACCTACGTGTTATAGGTATTGGGTGGTGTAAAAAAAATCTATCTCCTGATTAGCGCGTTTTGCCTGATTACTTGCTGTGTATTTTCTCCTCTTATAACAATAATTATTTTCCAAAAGTATATTTTTTGTTGCTAAATAATTATGTCTCAGAATTTTATAGATATTTTTGTAAAGAAATTTGATTTTTTTTGGTGTTCAGCCAAATTGCACAGCTCACTCATTTCACATCACTTTGGTACCAGGTGCACCGGCTGTATCGTTCTGCAACACGCCGTCGGGAGTTGCACATAACAAAGGATTGGATTTAATACAATGGATTTATTCTGGATTATGATAATCTCCAATGGATATCTATTGTTCATAATTGAACATGAATATTGATCAAAAGTGTGATGTTTTGAGCCATTATTGTGCAATTTGTGATGCACTTTTGCATTTTTAGTTTCAGCCACCATTTTTTCGTCTGGAGACTAAGTCAAAACTTCAACAAAATTTTGCCAAGCACTATGTACAGTGTGTGTGCTGCCACAGATTTATGAATTATCTTTTATTCCTGTAATATAATTTTGTAATGTTTTTCTCTATTATAAACATAATGTTATGAAGTTTTATTATCTGTTCTTTTTTCCAGTCTTCATGGAATTTTTTTTTTTTTTTTTTTTTTTTAAAGAGATTATTATTTCAATAAAACTCCATTCTTTTTGGTTATGAATATTTCTTTTAGTGAATAATTGTTGTTTGAATTCTTTTGTATTCTTTTGTATATTTGGAATTGGTGAAGAAAAGTACCATTTAAATTTTTTTCACAAGCAACAGATTATTACAAAAAATGATTGGTTAGCAACTTGGCATTGTTAGTTACAGTACATTTCTCAACTAATTACTGACAAACATGGCTATTCCTCTTTCAACTATAAAGAAAATATTATGTTTGAAACATTCGGCATCACATTCGTACCATTTCTGCTACATTTAAAAATCTAAAGAATTTTTTATCGTGTGTGTGTATTGTGGTTGAGTTGCTTATATGCAAAATGTATACCACAATAAGCATACAGGAATGCTGTATGCCATGACAAACATTTTGTTGAACCATCCTGATAGGGCTTCCAGTGTGGATAAGCCTGTATTGCCTTCCTATCATGCCCATATTACTAGCTTTTTACATTTTCAAAGATTATTGTTTTTATGATTTTCAATCCAACTGTTACATGAATAGCTGCTTTAAAGTAATGAATAATTTTAGACATTTTTTTTTGTGTCATTATAAAATTTTGAAAAGTTTGTTTTTCTTCTTCAAAATGTGATCACTAACAAATGATTTAATAAATTAAAGAAATGGTACAGGAACACTTTTATAGCACTGGTTAAAAGCCCATCACCCATTAATATTCTTTCTGTAGTTGTAAACAATTTTTTTTCTCTGTTTAAACTAAAATTTGAATTATAAGACTTGCTGTCTTAATCTTGTGTGAGATTGACTTGAATCTTTGCAAGATATTCTGAATACAAACGCCTAGTTCAGGTTTTTTCAGATGAGTGTTCCACCCTGTTTGTGTTTTCTGAAGCCCGTATTTTCTGAAGCCCATATTTTCTGAAGCCCGTATTTTCTCAAGCTTGCTTATAATCCCTATATTTTGTTCAGAAAAATTAATTTTGGGAATTGCTTAAACTTCATTGCCTGGTATACGAAAGGCAAGTACTTTAAATCTTGTTAATTATGTTTTTACAATCTTGTTGTTAATTATGTTTTTACAATCTTGTTAATTATGATTTTACATATGAAGTACCTCAAACTACTGTACACAATGCACGACCATGCTGACCTCTCTACTGTACATGTTGCATTTCCTCTTTGCATGGCTATTGGGACCTCTGTCCTTCAAATTCAAAATTCAGGGTTGCAGTGCCTTGCGGTCTTAACAGAAAGTGGCTTTTAAACATATTGTAATAATGTAATTTAAAATTAACTTATTGCTCATCAAAAAAATCGACTCATGAAGAATGCATACTAACACATGCAGTCCATTGAAAAACATGCATTTTTAATACAGTGTATAATTTAATGCAAAAGAATCAGTAAATGTTTTTGATTAACAGTTTCCACATTTCTCATAACTTCACACTATTTAGAGAACATCTGGTTTCATGTGTTTGTGAGATTTTTTTTTTACATTTGATGTACGGTATGTAAATATGCGTGGGTGTGAGTTAATTGATCGAGGCCAGTGCTTACAAATGTGGGCATGCATGGTAGTGTTGTATTGTACAGTATATGTGTGTGGGTGGAACATTGTGTTTGTGTAACAAAATGAATATTTGATGGATTTTTCCAGACCAAACAGGTATTATATGTTGAAATGTTCGCAAAATAGTTTGTAAATGCTGCCGCATGAATGGTACAGCTACAGTTCCTTCAAACATATCTTAAACTATAACACAGGAAAGGGGAAGTTTACAGTTTATGATTATTTCACTTATTTTGTTATTTCTTTTAATATCCAGAAAATGTTAGACATGACCACACAGATATTGAATTTTTTGTCTGTGCTTTTTGAACCATAAATTAATTATTATCATTATTTTTTTTTTAATATGAAAGTCTTTCGCTACCAAAACTCCTCAACTTTCACTTCACAAACTTTAACCAATAAAGATTATTTCTGGTTAAGCAGGGTTATACAGCTAAAACCACTGAGAATGTACTGGTATACTTTTAACTGAAGAGTACTCAACATGTACTACAGACCCGTTTGCCATTTCTTTTATATTCAACAAATACGAAGAAGACAATTATTTCCCCTTCTGTGAAACTAAAGCTGAGTGCATATTTGACAAGCTAGGAGTCCCCGATGAGTTGGTCATTCCGATACGAAGGTATTTCATTAAACTGACAATTGAAATTGGTAATTCTAAACCCTTTTTTTCTACTGGCACATATTTAAGCAGGGTATACTATGTGGCTATAGCCAATGCAGTACAACAGCTTATGTATTATGTCCTATTGGTAAACCCTTCATTTTATGACAGGAACATAAATTGTCCTTGTTCAGCAGACCCTGTTTTTTTAAATCATTTTCAGAGGTCTTGTTGGTTTCATATTGTATGACTTTCTCTTGAGTGTCTTGTGAGTGTCTATTACCCATGGGATACATGGAACAATTTTATGCAAATTGAATGATATGGAGTAAGTCCTTTGTTTTTCAGTCATCAACCACATATTTGGAATGGGATAACAATATGTGTAACTTTGACAAGTACTTTTTGGATCTGAGCCAAAGCCATAATACAAATCACTTTGTATTGAAGTGAAACAGATGTAAGACTTAATTAGGGAAATCATATTTTCAAAAACATTTTGTTTTCTTTCCTTGCAAAGTTTGTGTGCATTATTAATCCTTAATATCTTTGATCTGTCAATTACGCAAACACCAAATTAATAAAAAAATGAGATTGCTTTTCTCTTAATTTAATGATCCTGTAACGGGAAATAAAACACAAATTTTATTACAAAAAGATTTTGGTTGTAAGTGGACTACACAATTATTAATCAGGTGATTATCATAGGTAAGCAAGTTGTTTATAGGTGTAGAAGGAAACAAATTCGCCCCTCCCATGTGCACTTCCTCAGTTAGCTGAGGGAAGTTTATTGTATTGAGAATTACATAGATCATAAATAGAAATGAGTACTCTTATTAAAAAATGGAAAGAACTGAAAACAACTTTATTCGATGTTTAAGCATTTTATAATGTACACTCTTGCAGACCTCTAGCTTGATTAAAAAAGAGGCAGGGTGCTAGACTTGTTGAGGGGCACATTAATGCGAGCGAAGTGCTGCATTTTTTCGGCATGGAGTCTAGGGGCTCAATCCTATGGTGAAGAAGCCCTGGGTTTTTAGCTATAATTATACCTTAGAATGAAACTATTCTGACTGATATTGAAAAGGACCATTTATAAGCCAAACAGGACAATTGCTTACTATGCTATCATTCTGTGTTCTGTATCCATGTAAGGTATTTCATTTATGAGTTAATTAAGATTATTAGGTTTGAAAAAACCAAAACAAATCTAAAAGCAATGGAAAGAACTAAAAAAGACTTTATTCGATGTTTAAGCCTTTTATAATGTACACTCTTGCATCTCTTGTGGTTTCAATTAGCCATTCACATTTCTTGTTTCTTTTTCTATTAATGTCATTATGTCCAGAATGAAATAACTTTTAGCAAAACAAAAAAAAGAACTTGAATTTTTAGAGGCAACATGCTGACAATGAAAACAAGCAAAAAACTCTTGATTGATAAATGGTTATTCAGATTTTTCATTTGTTGTTAGGGACTGTATGGAAGTGTAAAAAATGAATCACTGCAGTGATAAGCCGTGTGACGTCATTGCATGCACAAAGCGACTCACATAACCACACAAATAGCACATACACACACTGATTATAGTATACACTGTTCGTTAGAAGCATCATATCATCAGTTTGGTATCATATGAAAATAAAATACATCCATCTCTCTCTGCCCTAATGCTTACACCTTAAATTGTTTAATACCCTTTTGGCACATTTGACTCTTGACTGTCGCGGTGCTGTTGAACATCAACAAAATACATCAGAAATGTCTGAAAGGCCCGAAGATATTTCAGAGGAAATAGACTCAAATTTGTCTTGCTCTTCATCCAGTTTGATGAGAGTGAGGACGAAAATAGCGATGAAGAAGAGGAAAGTATTTGGTCTGCAACCATACCAGTTTGAGCCATTGGCAGCTGCGAGAGGTGGTGCAGAAGAGGGTGTGGAAGATGAGGTTTGTGGGGTTAATAGGCTCCAAATTGCCGTTAATGAACGGTCAGTACCCTGTACCTGAAATTACGTATGTATATGAAAAAAATCTATGTTCTTTTGTCTCTTATAACAAGAAAAACCTTATCGTATCGCACCAATCATTTTGCGGTAACTAGTAGTATGCTACTACTCACTGACTTGACTTGGAGTTGAAGAGGTGTTGACGCCGGACTGATCCCCAAGATCTTCTGGTGGTTTCCTTCTGATTGTGGAGTACTTTCTGGGCAGAAGCACCCTTACCCTGCTGCCGCTTAAACTGCCAAGACCAAATCTTTCTTTTAATTCATGCGAATTGTCAAAGCAATTCGCTCGAAATGATCACTACATATATAGCTGTAGTCCGTACATACAAAATCTGATCAAGTATTGTTCACAAAATTCATATTTTACAGATTCTTGAATCCTTCGAGAATATGTGAAAACTCAGACCTTCTCTGTTGGTGTTACTACACCTGCTAAACACATCAAACCCTCATTTTGACAATTGAAATCAAAATGTACAATTTTCCGTGATGGCAAACAGTAAAAGTATGATATAACCTGCGACAATTGTGTACTATATGTGTGCAGTGTACACATACTAGCTCTACATCACTGGATGGATGGCATGTCCGTTCAGGCAATGACGTCATTGGTGGAAGGTGAAACTGCTTATTTTTTCGAGCACCGGCGGGACAGTATTTTTTTCATTTGCTATTTGTTAAAAATGATTTTGTGATAAAAAATTAATATAGTTGTCTATCAAATTGTTCAAATATTTCATTCCATAGTGAAATGTGCCCGTGTCATGACCTCTTTGAAAAAGTTATATTCTTCTCTTATTTACATTATCTCAGTGGGTCTGCAACCAGTGAAATGAGTTCACAACTGGTTATTAAAAGCCGTGGGCCGTCTTGATATAATGTCCAGCACTGGATGCTTTTGGATTGTTAAACCTTGCTATGCTATCTGTTATTAGCAATTCATATGGAGTAATACACACTTGTTGGCATATTGCTGTAAATTGTTTCATGGCTAAAGGAATCATTTTTCACTAAATCCATGTCTTTGTTGTTTGAATAGATTTACATAACCCATATATGGTTTTAAACCCCCAAAAATGTTTTGATTTCTACATGCATGTGCTCTGAGCTTGTTGTTTTCTAGTAGTAGTATTTTGACATAAATCTTAATTAAAACCCCTACTGTACATAGCTTTTTGTCCAACCAAATCTTTAACAGTAGTTCCTTGAGAATTTTTCACAGTAAATCCTCTCCCAGAACCCAAGAAAAAGTCTTTTTATTTTCCTCTATTGTACTGAAAAGGAAGTAAAAAGTTGAACAAAATCTGAAACTGACTAATCTTTCAAAGAATGTTCTATTGCACACCTTTCTTTGATAACAACCCTTCATCCACCTTAAATTTGTGCCTGTTTAATTTCCTTAACCCCTCCTTTAAACCTTAACCCCTCCTTTAAAGTTGCTTTAACACTGAGTCATATAATAGAGTTCTCCACACAGTAGAACCAGGCAACCTTGTCCATCAGCTCATTGACAACACAAACCCTAGTGTTAGGCCCAAGGTGACCATTGTGAATATTTTTTGACCAGATCTTTTCATTAATGCCTAGCCATTCTTCAATCAAGAGAAATTTGTTGAGCTCTAATCCAAGCAGCTTTGAGCAGTTTCTCTAAGAGCCTAGTTTCTTTAAGAGCCTATTTTTTTGAGGGTTACATAACTTGGTCAATACTGATAAGAGTCTGCTTTCTTTGTTCATTTTCTTATGTTCTGAGGGCTGAGTGGACACAAAGGCTTATTGATTGTGTGTTGTCCAGTAGATTAAAAGGAGAACTATGGTACAAAGATGCTGCTTTAGAGGCTATCTGTTATTCAGCACTGAGCTGTGCCTAGGACCTAAGAAGATTTACCACAATCCACTTGTGAAAACCATTATGCACTGACATTATGTATTGAATGTGTATAGGGAGTTGCCATGTAGGTTTATTTTGAACAGGTCTGTTCTTGTTTCCTTATAAACATCCACAGAAAAAGCATTCAGTGAAGTCTAGAGAATTTTTTTGCATTGTGTCAAGAGAACCAGTGTGGGAATTTGTTATTCTGATGAATTAATCATTCCTCTTTTTTTTTCTGTGAATGAATTATAATTTGTTTTTTCTGGACTTACACGTTATATTACACAAAATTTAAAATGTATGATTTTTAATGTGAAAAAGGTTAATTCTTGATATACCTATATAGTTAATGAGAATTGTGACTAGTATGTGAACTTTTGTTGTCAAAACTGTTCAAATTTGATCATTGCATTTTCAAATTGCAGGACTCCAGTACAGTTTGTTGTCAAAAAAACATACATATATACAACTGATATTTTGAAATTTTGGTTGTTGTACTATGTCACAAGTAAAGGCTTTTTATTCAATAGGTATTGCAAGAAAATTAGAATACTGTAGTTTATTCCATTTCTTTTTTGTACTATAGTAAATTTTCTATTGAATTAGTCTCTTTGATTATTTTAATTTATTTACTCTCAAATATTCATTGTAGTATGAAGAACAATTGTATCATGGCAAAGAACCTTCTGTAAAGTACAGTACATGTTAAGGTTGTTTACTGTACTGAACTAGCACTAGTTACTTAATACACAGATAGAACTGTATTTCCATAGTGATGGTACTGTATATGAATATTGAATAGTCATGTCCCTTTACATCAGTACACCACAGTGAGAGTGGTCATTATTTGTGCCTAGCAACCTGGGTCTGAGGTCATGAATTGTGCATATACAGTGCACACAATCTTGAGTATTCCCTGAATAGCACCTTTTGGTTAACCAAGGAGCTATGAACCCTTAGTTCGCCAATGTTTGAGTTGTGGTTCTGCATGTTGGGTAGTGTAAACATTTAAAACCACCTGTACAGCCCAAAAAAGAATATTTAGGAGACCTCTGAATGACCTCCTATTATAGTATATGCTGCTTTCAGGTGGAATAGTTATGTTCTTATTTTTGTTGTTTTTACAAAGGTCAAAGACAACATAACCTGAATCTGGTTTTTAAAAATGGATAATTTTGCTGAGTATTTGGTCAGAGTGGTTGTCTTATTAGCAGGTCCCCGGTTTTACCCTGTTCATACAATAGTTGGTTTTTATTTAAGTGCAGCACTGCCAACATGTGTTGAGGTATAAACTGTGGTAAATTTAAGGTTGAAATATTGTTCCATCCACATGGAGCCCAAGTATCTTGGATCTTATCATGTTTTTATATGGTGGGAGATTGAGGAATATCAAAATATCCTTTAGTTCCTTAACTACAAAGTGAAATACATGTCTTGTGGATTTTTTTCAGTTTACTCTATAGTAAAATACTTTTCTTTAAATATAAACTGTACTTTGTTTCCTGAAGTACTTTGTGTAAGATTAAATATGATTTATTTAATGAGATTTAAGAAAGCTAATTCTTTAACAAATAATGAAAAGTCTTCAACATTTTGCTTATCTTTTTCAAAAATGATCTAGCTCAAAACCTTTTATGGATTTGGAAGTGTTAGACTTTTCGAGTCTTGAATTTTAATCCAGGGAGTTAATGGTTTTAGATATGACATCCCTGGATGCAAATTAATGTAAGAATTCCCTTGTTGAAGACTTGTTTGTTAGCCTTTACTTATCATTAAAAAATGCCTCTTTTACAAGAAAGTGAAACAGCGATAAGAATTACTGGTAACAGTTTATGATCCGTGTACAAAGTTGTTGGCTGTCAAATTGAAAGTAGAAGAAAATTGTTTCTGTTGTTTGAAAACAAAAAGGATAGTTAAGAAGGAAAATACTTTGTTTTAAGGTTTAGTTCAGTTGTCAAGAAACACAAGGGTGAACAAAACATTCAAAATCTTATTCCATTAAAGGATTAGCTCAGTGGTCAAGCATGACCATCTTATATGATAGAAGACTTCAAAATATGAAAGAAGACTTCAAAAGAAACACTGGTCAAAAAAAGCATTAAAAAACCTTATTCTGTCAAGGTGATATTCACTTTTAAATCATGGTATCTTTTCTGTAGAAACGACTGAAATCAGACTGGTTGTGATGTCACACAGCCTCAGCTTGCTCAAAGCCTTTATGTATTTAAAAAAAAAGTTTTTTTATTTTTTTACAATTTAAATTAATTTTCCTTAAACTTCCTTCAGGTGCACTATTATAAATACCCTTCCTACATTCAGTTTCACTCCTTTCCTGACATTCCATGTTTTTTATGCCACAAAATCACAGGACAATATATGATAGAATACATAATGACTGAGGAATCTGAGGCTATGACATCACAAATAGTCTGATTTCAGTCATTTCTACACAAATGATACCACACTTTAAACTTAAATAGCTCCTTAACAGAATAAGATTTCGGAACATTTTCTTCACCATTTTGTTTCTTTTGAAGTCCTCTTTCAAATAAGATAAACATGCTTGACCACAAGTAATCCTTCAAAGGAGATAAGCAAGTACAAATCTGTGTCTCATTTTGTGCAGAAACAACTGAAATCAGACTAATTTTGACATCAACACTATTGAAAGTCTTTATATTTTTTCGAGTTTTGTGGCTTATAAGTATTGGATACAGTTTTATTAAAAACAGAATCTTGGAGAATCTTGAAGAAATATTTTAGAAATATTTTTGATTAGGTAAAAACACAAATTTCTGATAAAAATACAATGAAGAAAGTGAGAGTGTGACATCACTTATCTACAGTATACTTTCTACATTAGTCATTTTCATATAAATTTGTTACAGCTATGATATTTGATATCTTTTAAAAAGAACCTGAAGATTATCAAAGTAATTTCTTTGCAGGTCTGTTTGTCTTCCGCCTTGTATCATACTGTACACTGAACTATTTTTTTAATGGTCAAGACCTGCCTGGTCAAGACCTGCCTGGTCAAGACCTGCCTGGTCAAGACCTGCCTGGTCAAGACCTGCCTGGTCAAGACCTGCCTGGTCAAGACCTGCCTGGTCAAGACCTGCCTGGTCAAGACCTGCCTGGTCAAGACCTGCCTGGTCAAGACCTGCCTGGTCAAGACCTGCCTGGTCAAGACCTGCCTGGTCAAGACCTGCCTGGTCAAGACCTGCCTGGTCAAGACCTGCCTGGTCAAGACCTGCCTGGTCAAGACCTGCCTGGTCAAGACCTGCCTGGTCAAGACCTGCCTGGTCAAGACCTGCCTGGTCAAGACCTGCCTGGTCAAGACCTGCCTGGTCAAGACCTGCCTGGTCAAGACCTGCCTGGTCAAGACCTGCCTGGTCAAGACCTGCCTGGTCAAGACCTGCCTGGTCAAGACCTGCCTGGTCAAGACCTGCCTGGTCAAGACCTCCCTGGTCAAGACCTCTCTGGTCAAGACCTCCCTGGTCAAGACCTCCCTGGTCAAGACCTCCCTGGTCAAGACCTCCCTGGTCAAGACCTCCCTGGTCAAGACCTCCCTGGTCAAGACCTCCCTGGTCAAGACCTCCCTGGTCAAGACCTCCTGGTCAAGACCTCCCTGGTCAAGACCTCCCTGGTCAAGACCTCCCTGGTCAAGACCTCCCTGGTCAAGACCTCCCTGGTCAAGACCTCCCTGGTCAAGACCTCTCTGGTCAAGACCTCTCTGGTCAAGACCTCTCTGGTCAAGACCTCTCTGGTCAAGACCTCTCTGGTCAAGACCTCTCTGGTCAAGACCTCTCTGGTCAAGACCTCTCTGCTCAAGACCTCTCTGCTCAGCATCAGCTTGGCAAGCTAGAGGTCCTGCTTTTAATATCTGGTGGGTCTATATGTACATTCCCCAGTGCTTCAAACCTGCTTGATGATCAGGGGTTGAGGAAGCTTTAAAAAAAAAGAAGGGGTAGAGGCACTTTCCTAGTCATATGCATGTATGTTTGCCCTCTAACAAAGTCAAAGAGGCACTTCATTTAAAAAGGGCACTTTTCCAATAGGAACACATTCCACCGTAGATAGGACTGACAATAGTCACCAGTTTCCTACTATTGGGTCAGTAATTAAAGGCCATTTCATTTTAATGATAATATTAACAATTTTAATATAGTGCCAATAACTACACATCATTTTCAAAGGGGGCACTTTTGTCATTTTTCAGAGAAGTTGGCAGGGGGGACATGTGACCCAGACAACTTACTACACACCTATGTCCATGAAGGCCATGGAAATATCTATAAACCTTAGTTTTTGAGAAGGGATGTCAAGTACTGAAACTACTTACCTACAGTACCTAAAAACTAGGCCTCAGTTGGGTAGCAACAAATTGGAACCGGGTGCTTGTTACTGTTACCCGGTTCCGATCCGGGTACCTTAAAAGAAAAAAAAAATAGATCTTAAATCTTTAGCTCTAAGATTTTAGTGGATCTGGTTTATTGTTAGGCTAATCATGGTTACTACACTACACTCCACTCCACTCCACTCACACCAAGACAAATTCAGTGACACTCTTAAACTTATTTTTGGCCAGAGTTTGTAAAATTACTATAATTGTAGTGTAAGCCTAATGATATACCAGTTCTGCAAAGATTTTACAGAACTGAAATTTGTATATATATATTTTTTAGACCTTTTTTTTTTCTTCTTGTACCCGACCCGATATTATCATACTGGGTACCCGACATTTCAAGCAGGTACCTGGGTACCCGACTCAAGTCTTACTGAAAAATTTCTTCATATCTTATTGGTAAAAAGAGAAATACTAGCATTGGGCAATGTTGAGTTGATTCTTTATGTACAGGAGTAATTATTCATAGATTTGTGAAAGGGGGCCACTTGAGTAACATTTACTGAAGTGTCATCTATCATGAGAATTTAATCTTGGATGTTTGTTTAGGTATGAAAAGAATCACTGGGGCAGATCTTAACATTCCAGGGTGTCAAGGAGTGGTTCAATAGTGTACATGCACTAATCCCACTCCATGATTCTATAACAAAGGTCCATTAAATGAAAAAAAATTGGGAATCTTTGTTTAGGTAAAAATCAAATAGCATCTAGATTGAATCTTTGTTTAGGTAAAAATCAAATAGATTGTCCTCTATTAATATTGTTAAGCTTTTGTGCATCTAGACTCAACTCTTTTTATACATGTAATATTGTACTTTCAATACTCTTGTTCAAAAACACAGCAAACTTTATAGTGTTTCATATAAATAGTACAACACAATATAATATGCTTTTATAACGTGTCATTCTATAAAGATTATAGTGTCAAAGTAATCATGAGAAAATACAAAATGAAAAATGAAGTGTATAAAAATAACAAGGTTGACATATCACTATAGTGGCTAACCAAATTTACACACTACTATTGATGGTGTACTGGTCATACAGTGTATGTTATTATTCAAGCATTGGTATGATACAACACTCATTACAAAGACTAATGGTACACCTACTCCTATTTTCTTTTCTTCCTTTCTCTGGAATGATCTAACTTCTCGGGCACAATTTGACCCTTGCTCTTGTGGTACCGTTAAGCCTTCAAGGTCAACTTCACAAATTTATACAAAGCATTTCTACAAGCGATATATACTGTACAGTACTACAGCACAGAAAAACAAAACAAAAAGTGCATAGTGTGCCTTCATTATTCAGCTGAAATAGTCCAATTTCATGAATTTGCAAAAACAAAATTATTTGGTTAATTTTTGTTGGGAGTACCCCTTTAAGTTACATATAGTATACTGCGTAAATCCTGTTTTTAAAGGATCTAGTTTAAAGGATATGTTGGCCTAATTATCTTTCTTCCCCCCCCTCCCCACTGTGCGTGTTACCTTATCAGGAAGTATGTGGTAATAATTAATTCATGTACAATTTGGTCAATGCAGATTGGTATGCAAGTTGTGCGAACAGTGAGCTTGATATGAAAAGATTCTAAAGTTGTATGAAAGGTGAACAGTTGTTGGGTTGACAAATAAGAGGGCACCAATGAAATATAGAAGACTCCAATAAAATTGGAAACGACCAAGTTTGTTTGCCAAGACCACAGAACTCAGTTGAATATGTTTTTAAGAAAGATATACTCCTCACTCAATGACAATTTGTATATATATATTTTTTAACATGTGCAAGTGTTATGAATATACAGGGCTGTAATTCCTGGGGGAGGGGGGGGGAAAGATTGTCCCCCCCAATTTCCGATATAATTACAAATATTTTTGAAAAAACATGTCCCCCCCCCCTCCCCACTTTGTGAAGAAAATTACGGCTGTGTGAGTATGTATAACTATCTGAACAAGAATTTGTGCCATTAACAAATCCTAGTACTGTAACTAGAATGCGCAGGGAGTCTTTTCAAATTTCCTGCTAAGCATTAACAAATCACTATACTAAAAACCTGAAGAACCCATGTCATTAGTGTAAGTTTTGTTTACGTTATATTAAACATATTGTTCTCATCTTTAAACCTTTATAAACCTGCCCTCTTATTCCTTTTATGGGTCCCTCTATCCATATTGTACTGTACATGTGGAAATATACATTTAAAAATGCATTAACATTGAAGTACAATATTCTACAAGTCCAAAAAAAATTCATGTACAGTATATACTGCAGAGGATGCTAAGCAGAGAGATGTTCTGGTCTAAGCACATATCCTGCTATTTAATTAAGGAGGTACCAGTTTTCCTGATTAAACCAACTCCTGATTGAACCATGGAGATACTATTAGGGAATAGCATCTCCATGATTGAACCTTCTCTTCTACTTCAATGATTAAACTCACTGGGCTTTTGGTATGATCAGGGAGTTGGATGGCAAACTCCCTGGTATGATTCATTCTATGCATATACTTCCAGGCCTCTATTTATAAATGCAGTTTCAAGTGACATGCTATAGCAGGCGTCATATTGCGGTTAACCTTTAGAATTCCCACCTCCTGGTGAGGGCCCCTAATATGATACTACCCAAGCGTGACATCCATCTAGCTTGGTGCATAGATTCTATTTATCAGATGCATAATAACATGGCACACCAGATCACCTGATAATGATATCATGGAGCCAAAATGTAAAAGCCTTACTATACTAGTGTAGTTTACCAGGAAGCTTGTCTGTTACATTATCTGTATGCTGTGCATTGCTGCTAATTAATTCCACTTTCCATCTTTTATTTAAGAATACAAATAAAAGGTTTACTCACATACATGCTGCTATTTATAGGTCCCTGGTTTAATAGTTGTCTATTGTATACTAGAAATGTTGGAATTCAATGGGCATATCATTGTGATGTTAGAGCATCTTATGCTGGTATTGGTCTATATTCTCTTGGCACGGAACAACATTGCAGATACTGAATGGAATCTTCTTTTTTTTTTGTCACTTTTTATTTGAAAAAAAAAAAGATTTAAAAAGAGAGTTTTATTTTGAATTCCCCCCCTCCCCCACCCCCCTATTTTCAATAGAATGGTGTCATGAATTAATTGTAGGGAGTGGTACGTCGTTATTTCGTCTTTATCTCTTTAGATCATCCTTTTTATTCAAACGTGTCTGCAATCCCCAAATATTTATATTTCAGCAAGTTTCCACATCTTGTCTGTCATTTTGTGTTTGGTTCACTTTTTTGCTAGTGTTTTTAACATACCTACTGTCGCATTTTCCTTTTTATGTAGAATTTTTTGTATGTGGTTAAGATTTTGAAATTTTGTACTTATTTACAATTTGGGTTCCGATGCTTTCTGATGCTATGCGGTCATGATGGCATGTGTGTATGTGTGCGTGTGTGTGTATGTATACATATGTATGACAGCCAGCTCGTAAAAATCTTGAAATGTTCATATTTTAACAACCACATGCCTGTTTTGTTTCTTTTTTTGGTGTAATAATGATATTAGCTGGTGTGTACATGTTCATTATGTAAAAACGTTAAATTTTATTAATACACTTAGTGGGCGGGTGCTGAAAGGAGCTTATAAACATGGCATTTGAAGAACGGTAAACTGAATTTAATATAATGTTATATAAACACCATACTGTACCACATGAACGTTATATCGGATTTATGCCATATGTTGTCTGTACATATGTTCTAATTTTGTGGTAGTGATGTCATATTTATTAATCAGTAGGCAGTGCTTACTGACAAATTCATGAAATAGGAATAAGTGAGCAACTATTTTTGCATCATACTTGCTATGATAATGTTGTTAATTATTGTGTACTTGCTAATGTTGTCAACAGGTTCTATTTTATTGATCTGCATGGTGGGTGGTGTGGCTTATGAATAAATATCATGGAACAAATATTTCATGACTTGCAATTACTTGACTGTTTTATACAAAACTTGCAAATCAATCAGCATACGAAAAAAACATCTGAACAACAAAACCTTTTGGTTCTTGTTCAAAGAAAGGAAATAGTTGTTTACAAAATTAATGCAATTACATGTCAATAACTTCTGAGGGTATTTTTGTTTTAAAAAAAGAAGAAAAAAGTCCTCATTAATACAAATTAGTGAAAGTACAAATGAATAGAAAACACATTTACACAATGTTGTCCTTTATATTATCATAATTTTATTACCAAAACACAAATTGTTATGTTTGGAATTCAATGCAGACTTTCCCTCTGGAGCTGAATTTGTCTTATTTGAGTCATGTTCAGGCTCACAATGTTTTTCATACTCGATGAGGCCACAGAAAGGTGGACGATTCTTGTTTGCATTTTTATCCCACTCATTTTCAATGAGTGAAACACTGCAAGCTTTTTTTTAATTTTCTCGCTTTTATTCTACTGTTTGTAGTCTAGGGAATTTTTAATGTACAGCGATCAGAAAACGTGGGGTTCAGTGAAGGGTGTCAAAAATCTGGCTGAGATAGCAAATGAGGTTACCATGGCAACCACTGAGGTTACATATAAAGTGAGGGAGTGGAATTTAATACAGTTCTTATTAGATGTAATGCACAGTGCATGGTTATTTTCCATACACAATTATGCAAAGGGCCGAATTATTAGTGTTTCGGGTTTGCAGTGTTTAGAAGCTGTGTTGATTGGCAAAAAGTTTGCAGATCAGACAAAGAATGCATTTTTTAGTGAGTTGAGATTGATGTAATTGTGTGGTTTATGGTGTAAGCTTAGCAGCCAAATGATGATGGAAAGGTACAGAAATAGAAGCGTTTAGCATTGGCTAACAAATTAGTCATCAGAAGGGGAAAATGTTGTGTGCACGTGTGTATGTGTGTATGTATTTGTGCGAGTGTGTGTTTCGCCTAGCTTGTAATCACAATATCTCAAGAACAGTACATATGTGGCACACAGATAGTCCATGGTCCGAAGATGTGCCCTATTGTTTTTGGTGTTGATGTTATGCATATTAATGAGTGGGCGGGGCGTAATATTTTTTTTTTTTTTTTTATTATATTTCAACAACTGTTTGTCCGTTTTGTTTCATATTTGGTATAATACTGTTGTTAGCTAGTGTCCACATGTTCATGGTATAAAAACGTTGAATCTTATTAATCTCGTAGTGGGTGGGACTGAATGTGATTTTGATTTTGTCAAATAGAGTTTGTAAACATGAAATCTTTCCAGAACAACACATTGGATTTATGTCATATGTGTTATGTAGGTAGGCTGTAGATGTGCTCCATTGTTTTTGGTGATGATGTCATGCATATTAATGAGTGGGCAGGGCTTAATGTTAAAATATTAACTGCTTGTTTTTTTAAGCACTTGTCCGTTTTGTTCCATATTTGGTATAATTATGATGTTAGCTAGTGTGTATGTGATCATGGTTTTAAAACATTGAAATTTATCATTATGCATAGTGGGTGTGGCTCAGTATGATTTTTCTGAAAGAGCTGTAAACACGGTATCTCAAGAATGATAAGTTGCATTAATGTCATTTGTGGTACACAGAAAGCTAATGGTCTGTAGATGTGCCCTATTGGTTTTGGTGGTGATGTCATGCATATTAATGAGTAAATGGGGCTTAATGTAAAACTTGAAAATCAACCAACAATAAAATGAAAGGGTGCATCGGAACCACTACACTTTTTAACAAATTAAAAAAATACGCTGAAATTTAAGGGCTTGTTGTAACCAAATACGGCAGGTAAAAAATTATAACGCAACCTCTGGTGAGGGAGTGGGGAGGAAGTGTGGAAAAGGGAAGTTTGATCTGATGATCTTGATTCATCTTAGATCTTGTCTTTTCATATATTTTTTTGTTGTTACTTTACTAATTTTCTAGGTCATGTGACTATTTCTTTTCTCATCTTAATTTTGACTTCATAGTATGAAGACTATATTACACTGTTACCCCAACCAGGGATTACCTCAACCAGGGATAACCCCAAGTTTGCCACCCAATGTCGATTTGTAAGACTAAATTATGTGTAAATGTCTGAACTTGGCATTGCTACTGTAGTTGTCTCACCTCTTTCCATATTCCACCCAGTGGCATTCATCTGTATACAAAAGCACAGGAAGTTATTATACAGTATTTGTTGCAAAACACTCCCATCGATTTTATCACACATAGGTAATAATTTGTTCCAGTTTTAAACAGCTATCTATACAAAGGATAAAATGCCTGTGTTGTTTGAAAAAGAAATCTTGTTATTTTCATATAGTCACGAGTTCTTCACACTGTTAGCTGGTTCTGACCCTAGCAAGGTTAAGAATGCCAGCCTTTGCACTGGTAAATAAATAATTTTTTCACCTTCTTTTGTGGTTTTTATATTGTCCCAACAGGTGTGTAAACATCTGTGGTACGTGATTGATGCCATCTTGAAAAGGGATAAATTTGTGAACTTCTCACTTCCATTTTATAACACGTACTGTACTTAAAAAGGTTAAGTGTATGTATATAAAGTAGACAATGGATGATTCACAATAGCTTTGAAAAGAGCAGAAAATACAAAAATGTGAACTGCGAAATTTTCTGTTGGAATAAATGACAGATAAAAAAAAAAAATTCTACAAGAAAATTGATTTTCATTTGATGATTTGTTCGTAAAAAGTGTTAAAGGTGCAGTATGGATGGGAATGGATGAAGTTCGAAAGATTTAGAAGTTATAAGAATGTGTACAGTAGATGCACCATTAGCAAAACACTTTTTCCAATACCCCCAATCAAATTCTAGAAGGAAGCAACTTAGGAATCTGAGTGATCTTCCAAGTCATACACCATAAATTAAACAAATTGAAAATTCATCAAACTTTTGATCAGTTGTTATTCAAAAACTAAAAGTGCTTATTTTTAAAATCCAGAAAATAATCTGCTCAGATTTTTTTTCTTTCTTTTAACCAATGTGGAAGTTGCTATTTGTTTATAGACCTTTAAGTTAAGTGCCAAAAGTCCTGTGATAAAACCGATGGCCTATCTACATATAGAAACCCTGCAGATATGCCTATCAACTATATGGTGGTTGGCGCTGGTTGCTTGGAGTACAAAGTGCGAGTTTAACTAATGGTTTACTTAATCGTTATTGTAAATGTCAATCGGTTGCCTGGTTCCAAGCAGGAATTACAAGCAAATAACAAGTGCACACATAGTGAGTACAAAGGGCGATGAGAAATATCAAGGGATGGTTTGAACAGTTTCCCAAATTAGATTACATTTCGTTTTCAAGAAATTCTTTAGTGTGATCAGAAAGTTTGGTGACATGTAGGATTTTCCTATTGTTTTAAACATTTTAATGAGTCACTCACTCTTCTAGGTCTGTCGGGATGATTAGCTTGATGATATTGCTGAAGGAAATCTATACAATTTGAGTGCTTTTAATGATTTTTTATCAGGTTAGCAACTTTCTAATAAATCAACTCTTATAAAATGTGGGGGTGTTGCATAATGAGTGATCTGGTGCTAATACCAAGTGTCAGGGCTGGAATAAGAATTGGTTTTATCACTAGCCAGTATGTATTGTTATGTGACATACAAAAGTATAATGTTATGCGGAAATATGCAACGCTTTGATGAGTTGTGTTTCACCGAGTGTTCAGACAAATATGACGAGTCAGACTTAGACACAGTATTGATACAGAATGCAATATTTCCTGCATACACTTGCCAGTAAGTCATGAAGAAATGTGAATGAAAGCACTTCTAAATAGTGATATCTAATGACTTGGAAGTAGCTGGTAGTATTCAATTACAATATGCACTGTTCTTAGTCATTTATTTCTTTGCTTGAAATTCCCCGCTATGGCAACCATTCAAATTCCTGTGTACAACTCAAATAATGTTCACAATACTTCCTCCTAAGAAATTTCCAGGTTTTAGTTTGTAATTTTACCCACATGTGTTGTTTGATTGCTGTACCAAAGCAGTCAATGCTAGTTCCGTTTGAAACAATTCTTTATCAATAGCTGTTTGATGTATAATCGGAAATACAAAATTCTTATAAAGTGATTAGCATGTGTACTGTTTATACATAGACTCACCGCCGATTTATTTGAGCTATTTTAGATAAAAGTGCTGTATCATGTAGGTGGGAGTGTCTGGCTATTATACTGAGGTGATCTCGATTGCAAACGACTCTTGCACTTTCAATATCAAAGCAGAAATAATGCTTGTTTCACTTTGCCACATATTGTTTTCTTTTTGTGATTTGTCTGCATTTTTGGTTCTGATGCGATCAGCATTAGGAATCTATGCGGTCATGATGGCATGTGTGTGTATGTATTTATGTGTGTGTGTGTATGTATTGTGTGTGTATTTGTGTGTGTGTGTGTATGTATGTATGTATGTATGTATGTATGTATGAATGTATGTATGAATGTGTGTGTATGTGATGCCCAGCTAGTAAGATATCTCAAGAACGATATACTGGATTCATGTCATATGTAGTACACAGATAGCCCATGATCTCTAGATGTGCCTATTGTTGTTGATGTTAGTGTCATGTCTATTAATGAGTAGGCGGAGCTTAATGTAAAAATCTTGAAATACTCATATTTTAACCGCATATATGTTTTGCTTCATATTTAATACAGTTATGATGTTAGCTAGTGTGTACATGTACATGGTATAAAAATGTTGAATTTCATTAATTTGCATAGTGAGTGGGGCTTAACATGAAATTGTTGAAAAGAGCTTGTAGACACAGAATCTCAAGCTGTGCCTTATTGTTTTGGTGGTGACTTTATGCATATTAATGAGTAGGTGGGGCCCAATGTAATTTTTTTTATTTTAATAACTACATGTCTGTTTGGTTTTATATGTGGTAGAATTATCATGTTAGCTGTTGTGTACATGTCCATGGTACAAAAATGTTAAATTTCATTAATATGCATAGTGGGCAGGGCTTAATATGATTTTTTGAAAAGAGCTAAACATGATATTTCAAGAATGATACATTTGATTCATATCATATGTGGTACACAGATACCCCTATGGTCTGTAGATGTACCCTATTATTTTTGGTGGTGGTATCATGCATATTAATGAGTAGACTGGCTTTAATGTACAAATCTTAGCATGCTCATATTTTAACAGCTGCATATCTGGTTTGTTAAATATGTGGTACAATTATGATGTTAGCTAATGTGCACATTTTCATGGTATAAAAATGTTGAATTTCATTAATATGCACAGTGGGTGAGGCTTAATATGGTTTTGTTGAAAGTAGCTTGTAAAATCCCAAGAACGATAACGTGAATTCATGGCACATGTGATACACAGATAGCTCATTGTCTGTGGGTGTGCCCTATTGTTTTTGGTGGTGATGTCATGCATGCTAATGAGTAGGTGGTGTTTAATGCAAACAAATCTTGAAATGCTTATATTTTAACAATTTGTTTTGCTTCATATTTGGTATAATTATAATAATCTTGTTAGCTCGTTCATACATGTTCATGGTATAAAAAAAAATGAATTTCAGTTATATGAGTAGTTGGCTAGGGCCGGGACTTAATATTATTTTGCCGTAGAAAAAAAAAAAATCCCTATTGTGCATCGGAAGGAACCTCCAACCAAACCTTTGGTTTTCTAATATGCCCTTTAGGTTTCTACTCCTGTGTGGTATTAAAGGATTAGTTCAGTGGTCAAGCAAGTCTATAGTGCTGTCATGACATATTGATTATTGCGATGATTCTTTTCCCACGACATGAAATATGCCTCTCGCGACATCGCGATACCAAAAACTAATGCTCAACTAAGAAATTATTGCCCAAATAGGCTAGGCTACTTCATATGTTACATTTCTAACGTTATGGTACTAAATCTAGAAGTCAAGTTTAGGCCATTGAAAATGTGCAAAATAATCAGGAAACATAAAAACAATTAATTAAAAATTACTTTTAATAAAACTAATTAAAAACAGTTTTGATGTCATAGCCTAAGATTCCTCAAAGTCTTTATGTATTCTATAATATATTGTTTCCTGTGATTTTGTGGCTTAAAAACCATGGGATATGTCAAAAAAGTAGTAAAACTGAATCTAAGAGTGGTATTTATAATATACCACCTGAAGAAAGTTTGATGGAAAAATTATTTCAATTAGTGAAAAAATTAAATAAACTTTTTTTGAAATACATAAACAATTGTTAAGAATGTGAGGATGAAGATGTCAACTTTCCATAGTAGACTTACTACACCAGTCATTTCTACACAGATGAGACAGAAATTTAAACTTGAATGGTCCTTAACGGAATAAGATTTTTGAATGCTTTCTTTGCCATTTTTTCTTTTTTAAAGTCGTCTTTCATATAAGATGCTTGACCACTGAACTTATCGTGTAAATTGTATAATGCAAGAAAGTTAAATACTGGTCTTTGTTTCTGATTTTGTGTATTATTATATAAAATATCAGTAATATTTTCTTGCTGTTACAAAAATAAGTGTCAATTAATCAATAAGTATTGACCTTAGTGCTGTACACCATGAAGCTGACTGCCACAATACAAAGTTTGACCAAATAATGAGCTCAATCATATCTATGGAAAAAATGAATGGATTGCAAAAAATTATAGAAATTTGTTAATTTAAAGATTGTTTATTGTTGTATCTGACAGAAACAGGAAAGGATTATAAATGTCCAAAGACCATAATAATGGATAAAATGACAAATTTTGTTGCAATCTTGAAACAAATGATAATCATTTTCTAATAAGGAGGGTAGTTTGAAACTACCTTACAGTACTTTTCACAAATTTGCATATTTTTGTATACATATTGAAGGTAGTAGCATTTCAAACTAGTGTAAAGTAGCCAAGTTTGAACCACATCATTGGCATTGGAACATGTGCTTCATTAGAGAAGAGGGTGGTAAGGGGAACAAAAAGATGCTCAATGGCCCAATTGGCTTAGGTGGGGGCATCATGTAGGTCACTTCAACATTAAAGGGGAGGGGGCACATGCACCACAGTTCCTATGCCTATTAATGGGTTTTACTTTGGGAGAAAAAAAGGTTATTAATAACCATTCTTGAAGGAAACCTACAGTATGATGGCACATAGCAGACCGCTAGCTTGATTTAAAAAGGGGACAGGTTTTGCTACACTTTTGAGGGGCACATTAATGCACATACGATGCGCTGCGTCTTTTCGGCATGGAGTCCAGGCCCCCTTAAGGCTCAATCCCCTGGTGAAAAAGGTTTAGGATTTTAGCTATAATCATACATCTCAGAATAAAGCTTTTTGACAGATAAGGACCAGTCATAAGCCAAACAGGACAACTGCTTACTATGCTGTTATTCTGTGTTCTGTATCCATGTAAGGTATTTAATTTATGAGGCTAATTAAGATTATTAAGTTAAAAAAATTGAATCTAAAAAAAAATATATATATATTTCTCATGAGGGCAAGGCTTCCTGCCCCAGGGTAAGCTTGGGAGATATTGAGCATTATGCAATATCAATATATCGCCTGAAAAATATCGATAATATAGAAATATTGATATGCAAATTATAGGACGTCATATGTAAATTTTATGTAGTGTTCTGGGCAAGGTAATTCGTCTCGGTTTAAAAAAAAAAAAACGTCAAGTAAAACTTTTTGTACAAATTAACAGAAATCACTGCAAAATATATACATATCATCTTCAAATAAACACCCACTATGTTTAAAAATGTTCTTTACATGGTTTCTATCTCAAAAGATCAATCACAGAAACATTGAAAAAGTTAAGGCCTCAGCATATTCTTAAAAAAAAGAAAATGTTGTGGAACTGGTATTAGGCCTACACTGTATGCCTCACAAAAATTGGCTCCAATTCTTTTTAAAATTTATTAACTCACTTTTATGAAAGTTTCACTGAAAAGGCAGTTTTTTTGGTAGCATTTTATTGACTTACAGACATTCAGAAGTCCATATATAATGCATAATATCCAATTTCTAGCCTGCTTCAATCATCGCACGAGTGTGTTACTCAGAAGAAACAGTGGTAGATGGTATTTTGTTCATGGAAGGATTTTTGGGTAATTGTTGTTACAATATTAATGTTTTAATAAAGTTTTTTCATAACTGAATGCCTGAAACTTTGATATAAATGAAATTTATTAACTTTTTGTGGCTGTTTAATAAGAATACTTGGATGTTTGATAGTCATGTGTAGCTTTTTAATAGTTCATGTATTGTTTATTATTGAAAAAACATAATATTGATATATCGTTGAACTCAATATGGCCATATCGATATAAGTCAATATCGATATATCGCCCAAGCTTACCCCAGGGGGCAGGGTGGGCTCACGGAGGGGCACCCCTGTGAAACAGCAAAGCTAGGGGTCTGCATAGGCCATTAATATAGTATACAAATGTTCACTATCTAGCATGAAAAACTGTTTGTGTTAATACAAAGGGTGCAAAGTTAATGACTTTGGACGTTGGTCTTTCTTATCACAAATCATTCAAGTGTTTTACTGTCTGTTCATTGGTTAGTGCAACATGTCAAGTTGCCATGAACCTTGCACCAGAGCACCTGTGGACTCAGAACTTCCTGATAAGGATTGAGTCACGCCACCTGTGCCAAGCAAAGTCTGAATATACTTTGTTATTGACAAGTGTACTTACGGAGATATTAACTTTAAAAATTACCGTCAAAGATATGCATAGTTCAACATCTGTTTGGAATAGGTTTAATTTTGTTTGTGGGTTTAATGTGGAGCCTTCTGTCTAGAATCTCTTCTTCATGACAATGTCAGTACTACGTATGCAGGCTTAATTAGGGTAATTTGTAACCCCTTTGGGAATCAAGTCCAAGATAAAAGTGGAGTGATAAAATAATGATTTAAAATACTTGAAAATAAACCAGAGTAAAACAAAGTAGCATCTTGTAAGCTATTATCATTCTCAAATATTTTGATTTTTCTAGACATCCTTTGAATGATTGATTTATTGTTTGAAGGGATATTATCAGTTGCAGATCATTGAATCAAGGGGAAGGGGAATACGGACAAAGGTGTACCTCAAATAGACCTTAAATTGTGAAAAAAATAGATAACTGTTGATATTTCCCTGGGCATTGTTTGCAATTATGAAGAATTATCAGGCGGTCCGAGGGGGGCATATTTTATTCATATCTTTGCAAATAGCTGCAAGATTCACCCATGATACTATTGATCAAAATTTGTCAAATGTCAAGAGTTGGCTTTGTGATTATTTACTTCTTCTGTCAAATTAGGTCTAAAAGCAAATGAAAATTCATGTTTTAAGAAAGTATAGTGCTGATTAGTTTGAATGTTTAATGGAGGGGCCCTTTCTGGTTGTAGAGGCCCTTCCTGGTTGTAGAGGCCCTTCCTGACTGGAGAGGCTCTTTCTGATTGGAGAGGCCCTTTCTGATTGGAGAGGCCCTTTCTGATGGGAGAGACCCTTTCTGATTAGAAAAGCTCTTTCTGATTAGAGAGGCCCTTTCTAATTGGAGAGGCCCTTTCTGATTGGAGAGGCTCTTTCTGATTGCTGATTGGAAAGGCCCTTTCTGATTGGAAAAGCCCTTTCTGATTGGAGAGGCCCTTTCTAATTGGAGAGGCCCTTTCTGATTGGAGAGGCCCTTTCTGATTGGAGAGGCCCTTTCTGATTGGAGAGGCTCTTTCTGATTGGAGAGGCCCTTTCTGATTGGAAAGGCCCTTTCTGATTGGAGAGGCCCTTTTTGATTGGAGAGGCTCTTTCTGATTGGAGAGGCTCTTCCTGTCCGCATCTCTCAGTTGTCCCAGGTTCTTCTCAGTGACCTGGACTGTGATGGTGCTGTACCTGCAAATGATCTGGTATAAAACAAGAGTGCACTGTTGAAATTGTAACTGGTGCTAATTATAGTTGGAGACTTCTCCTTTGTATTGTGTAGTCCCATATGTTGTAGGTACAGTAAGACAAAGGAAGATTTAGGATTTTATTGAAGTAGAATAACAGGTTGTTGATATTTGGTTTAGTTTAGTATTTAATCTTTGGCTCTTTGATCTTGAACTTTGCCCTGTTTTGTGACTGAAAATGAGGGATTTACTCTGGTGATAAGATAAGAAGTGATCTTTTGTCCTGAAATTTGGACCTTAATCACATATTCTAAGTGTTATTTTGAAGACCTGTCTTTCACTTAGATTAAGTGGTTTATCTGAATAAAGATATTTGATTGTGCAATGTGAAACTCTGATGAATACTTCTTGATACATCACCAGTAAATCCTATACATACATACTGAGTGACATGTGTGGACTGGTAGTTATTGATTGCCTGTCAGTATTTGTGAAAAATGTTTTAACCAATCAGAAATGTTGTCCTCACATATCCATACTAGTTTGTGGTACACATGTAGATCACCATTCACATTTTATTTTCAACCAATAAAACAAACACAAGTTTATACAAACAATGAGAAATGGACATGAGAAATATGATCAGATAACTACTGATATGACCATGGTTATATATTGAAAATAGAAGGGATATTAACCTTTTGGTATTCAGGGGATCTGGACAATTTTCTAGTAAACAAAACAGCAATACTTTGTATTTCCATACTCAAAAATGTAATCTTGGCTTCACAACTTATTCATATTTTGAGTGTTTCTTGAAAGAATAGAAGCTGCACTGTATGGGAACCGAATCTGTGTATGAATAAGTAAAGCAAAGAGAGGGAGTGCCATTGTATTTGTTTGTACTGTTCAGTGGTACCAAAGTGCACTGCTGGCAGTATTTCATTGGGTTTTGTTGCATCCTAATTCTGTATTTGCTTAGGTAGTGTTGATTAACCTTTTTAGTAAAAAAATTAAATTAAAAAGATTCTGGGTGAAGTGAAGAAAGCAAAATGTACCATTACCACGGCACAGTGAAGCAAGGTACATACACAGAGTAGTGATTGCTGTATGGTTGAATAAGAAAGGAAGGAGGAGGGGAGGGGGGGGGGGTGGCTCTTGTTTGGTTACAGATCTGATTGTACTCAAAGACTCAAAACATAACAAAATCATAATATCATATCTTTTATTTGCATACTTATTACTGTAGCTGCTTTGCAGTCATTTTTTTAAAGGTGTTTATCTCTCACTATATAAGTGCATACAATTCTTAGTAGAACATTCCTTAAAGTTTGGAAAATACCGTGTACCGTGTATTAGTTTTCAATTTTCAAGCTACTTTACGGTGATTCAGTGAAACTGAAAAATTTCAGCTATTTTCATGCAGATTTGAGCTATTTGCATTGTTTTTTTCCTTGACCAAGTTTATACTTACAGGACAGATTAGACACTCCTGGTTTATTCCTCTTATTCCTTAGAGCATTAAGTTCCAAGAACTAAGTATTAAGAATAAAATAAAGAGTTTGGAAATAGCATATTCAGCTGTGAGAATGGCTGATCAAACTGAAAGCCATATGTATTGTGTGCCCATATGCTGAGTGAGTATTATGATATAGAGGGATTTCATTACATGACTCAACTCAACTGGGAGCCATTTTGCAGGGAAGAGCTTTGCGCATTGAAAATTTCACATGTTTAATTTTCACACAGCTCAGTCACATCACACGCAAAACAAACAGACTCAAGTCTAAAACGCATGTTAGCACACACTGTTGATGAAAAGACACTGGGCATGTAAAACATGTGCTGGGCATATAAACACATGCTGGTTAAAATAAACTGGCCAGATGAATACATTTTTTAATATAAAATGTTATTTTAAAGAAAATAATTACCCTCCAAATACTTCAAGTAGTCTTAATCAGATTCTAAACACGACTAATAGTAAGTGCAACCAACGGCACAGCAAGATTCCGGCATACTACTTACAAAAGTAATCTTTTATAACAACATGCAAACGTATGTAAGTGTACAGCAGACGGCAGTCTGCCCTACAAAATGGCGATGTAAACAAAGTCATGTGACCTCATGACATCAGGTAAAACATCCTTATAGAGATTCTTTGTTTCCCTTGGTCCATGTCATCAGCTCTCAGTCTTTGTATGGCTTTCAATGTCTGTCCAGTGCAGTGGTCAAGCAAAGTTGAGACAGGTCACCTTGGTTAGGTCGCCTTGGTTATTATTGTGCCTCTAATAATGAGGGTGTCCTGGTTCCTCTCATAGGGTATTTAACAACTGTTGATAAAGTGGTTTCATCATTGTGCAAGTGTTTGTAATAAAGGTGTGCACCCTTTCTGCAGGCTTCCAGCTTTGCATGTTTAAGTCTTTTTGTATTAAATACCATAGGGCTATTAAAGAGATTGTATTCTGTACCTTTAAGTGACAGGCTGGACGATAAACAAGACCTCATCTGCTGATTGTTACAAAGCAATGATCTTCATTTCTTAGGCCAGATTTATAAGCCTTCTTAGTCACAGATTGAAAACTCCTTTCAATGTTCTGTCCAGGAAAATAAAGATAACAGAAGGCACAATAGTGTGATTGATAGCAGATTAGACAGCGATCACTTGGTGTGCATTTTTGTGGTAATGTGTTTCAAAAACTTTTGGTTTTAAGCTCCATCTTTCAGTCTTTTTACTTGTTGCAAACTTGTTCTTCATACAAAATCCAAAACATTCATTCTTTGATTTCTTTGGTAGACTTAAGTCATTGACACAGCAGGTAGCAGCGGGAAATTAAGGGGCGGAAGGTTATATGTCATTTGGGGTGGACTGACAACTGCAACTATTTTATTTTATCAGTTATTGGCGATCTATTCATTTTGTATTCATAATCTATCAAATTGGGGCGGACCCACATGATATCATGATATGTTGGCAAGGGTATTTTTGAAAAATGTTGAAATACATCAGTATGCATAGTGGGCGGGGCTTAATATGATTTTGCTGAAAAGAAGTTGTTAATAGTATTCATGTGAATACTTCGTACACAGATAGGGTCTGTTGATGTTATCTATTGTTTTTGGTGGTGATGACAGGTGATTTCATGCATATTAATGAGTTGGTGGGTCTTAATATTGAAAGAATATGTTTAAATGGTTATATTTGAACAACTAATTAGCAGATTCAAACCCCTGAAGAATGATAATCCTCCAGAGTATGGATAGTGATAGATATCAATTGAACTGGCATTACCATATGCCTATGCTGAACCTCTTTGTGAGAATAAAATGACATTTTTTTAAAAGCCATGTACTTCAGCTGTGAAAACACTGTCAAGCATTTTGGTCTGAAATTTCTCATTGGGCCGTGGTAAACTTGGCAGGTTATACACTTTGTTGAATGTGTGTGCTGTGAAGCATGAAGATTTCATAAAATTGAATATATTTTTGTTGTTTTAACATTTTCCTTCAGAAATTGTTTTTCATTTATAAAATTGTTATGAGAAGACTTGTTGGGAGTTTGATATTGACATATAATTAAAGAGGAAATGTATTTGTAGTCTTTTAGACATTCAAGTATTATTGTTGAATACTGCTTTGCCACTGTGTTGTTGTTAAATATGGCTTTGCCACTGTATTATTATTGCATACTGCTTTGCCTGGATGATTAATGTGAAGAATGAGAGCTTTGTTGTACATTTATTAAACATGGATGCATGAAGCTATTGATTTCTGTACAAGCTCTAAGGGTCTCTGAGGCAGATATTAAATGCAACAGGATTTTCCCAGGAAGTAAAAAAGAAAAGAAAAAATAAGTGCATAATTTTCAGAGAAATTTTGTAAACAAATAAATTTGCTTTGTTACATGTTGTTTCCAACTGGTTTTCATTTAAAGCAGACAGACAAAGGAAGTAGTATTATTTGTGTACTTTTTTACTGGCTTATGAAGTATTATCAACCTTGAAATTCTGCTCATGGAAGGAATAGGATCAGTTGAAGCCAAGTGGTGACATTATTTATTATTATATTATGGAAGAAATAAAGCAGATTTTATGTACTGTTTGACGCATTTCAACTTAAAAAGCAGATTTATATACAACCAAGTTTTCAAGTTTTCTCATGTATTAGACATAGGCCTACAATGCAATGCTTAGTGTAATAGTGAAGAAGTGAAAATGCATGTAATGTATTGTTATTACTTAGAGGTATCTTTTTCTTGAGCATTTTGTCAGTTGTCTGAAAAGATTCTCAAGGGAATGCCGTTCAAGGCGGAAAAAAAGCGTTTAAGTGTAGAAACTAAGCTTGGGCGATATATTGATATCTCCATATATTTCAATATTGACCCATATCGATATGGCCTATATTGAGTTTAAGGGTCATATCGATTTTTTATATTGTTTTTCAATGATAAAAACACAATACCTGGACCACTTAAAAGGTGATACAGTGACGTACATATAGGTAAACTGATACACACCATGGATACAACAATTTATTTCAATATCTTTTGCTGAAGCCTGAATTTGTTTAATGTTTCTGTGCTTGATCTTTTGAGAGAGAAACCATCTAGAGAACAATTTTTTAGTTTTAGTGGGTGTTTATATGAAGATTTATTTATACAATTTGCAATGATTTTTGTTAATTTGTGCAACATTTTTTACTTTACTTTTTTTGTGCTGATACAAGTTTACTTTGTACAGAACAGTACCTATGACTTACAACATCTATATATGACATATAATTTACATATCGATATTTCAATAATATCGATATTTTTCAGGCGATGTGTCAATATTGATCAATATCGCCCAAGCTTTACTAGAAACACACCCCTCTGATACTTGTGAACCAAAAAGACAGTAACATTGCATTGTTGTAGCTAGTCCATGTGTGAAATGTAGTTTTCACAGCACACCATGTTGTTTATTGAAGAACAGGGCTTTGAGTAAAAATACATGTAAGGTTTCATATGAAGGCATGTGTTATTTGCAAACTGTTTGTTCAGAGAAAAAGCATTTGGGTGTGGAAAGAATTTAAAGATGGCTTCCTTTTGACGAAAACAATGAATGTGTTTTTGAGGTGTGTCAGTTAAATTTCAAGAAGGAACTGCTGTGAATTGCTAGTTAAGTTGAAAACATTATTTATTTGAGAAATCTGTTGTGTATTTGTTTGTTCATTTTTTGATGTCAACAAGGAGGAGTCATGTGATTTTTGATTAGAAAACAAACATTGCAATAGGTATGTTTTAAGGTTTAGTTCTCCAAATACACTGAATGTTTTTTGTATAAAATCAGCTTCCCTGTCAAGAATAAAATCATTCTTTTGTTGGCGTTATTTAGTATATACTGTACAACAGTGGTCATGATTTGTTCAAAACCTTTGTCATTCTTGAAAGATTTTAGTGGCTATGTGCTTGACTATCAGAGGCTACCACTCAAAAGCTCCATTACCACTGCAAAGGAAATACAACACATTTTTTAAGAAGATAAAAGAATAATTGATTGATTCAAGCTATTGGATCATTACAACAAGGAAAGACTTCCATTCATCAATGATCAATATTTATTGGAATCCATAATTAATATTCATGGGAATACAGCCATTTTGATCTTCATTAATTTTGATGGAATATCTTCAAGGAGATGATTTTTGAAGAACTAAACTCACGAATGTGGAGGTGGAATTTTAAACGTGAGGGAGGAATTTGACGTGGATTTGATGACGCATCATTGGACAGCGTATGTAAAGGAATCCATGAACCACGTGGTATTCTGAATATATGGCAGACAAGCAAATTGTTCAAATGAGGTAAATTGAGGTAAAAATGAAGTAAAATGATCAATTTTAGTGGTCGCTAATGTCCATCCTTTACGATTTTGAGGGAAAAAAGACATAGTAGAACAGATATAACTACCGTGATATGTTATTCCATTCGGAAGATACTGAATTGTTACAACAAATTAATATCAATAAAAGGCCTGTGAAATCATTACAGTAGTTTATGTATTTTATTGAAAATTGGTTGATTAATTGATTGATTAATTTTTGAATACAAATATTTGTCAAAATTTCTTCAGGTAGGAAGTCAGTCACTAGACTATAAGTCTGGTTTAGTTGATCCTCCTGAGTCCTAACATATCCAGTATGGGTATGTAACCAGGATTTTCCATAGAGGGAGGGGTGGGGTGGGTGGTGGGCAGTTGCATTTTCTTTGTAAAATTTTACATAAATCATAGGGAGGTTTATGAGATTTGTTTACCTTGGCGGTCAGGGGTGTAAACTCACCTGCTGCACCCCCTCCCAGGGACATGTACAGTAGGTCACCCTCTCCCAGGGACATGTACAGTAGGTCACCCCCTCCCAGGAACATGCACAGTAGGTGTATATCATAAAGCCTCAAAATGCTCCTACACTTTTGAGCAATGTGAAGATGTCTCGACTAATCTTTGAGTTCAACCATTTCTACTCATATCAGATAAATCTTCAGACTTTAATATAATTAACAGAATAAGATTTTGAACACTTTCTTCCAACATTTTGTTCATTTTTTGCTTTCAAAACAACAGGGATATATGAATTTGTGATTAACTGGAACTTTATAAGGTTGCCTGTGGAATGTTTTTTGTTTACATGCAGTGCAAATTTGAGTGAAAACCTGAATTTTATTAGGGCAGGTCAAGTAAATATTATGGTTGTCCAGATAAGATTTTTGGCAGTGGGACATGTCATGTATGAATTGTCAAACCCTGTCTCTTTATAAAGGAACATGCATGATTGACCACTTGATTAATATTTTAAGTATTCTGACCTCCCTGCCTAACATTGGCAACTGCCAAATATGTTTATGAAAATGCCTCTGACGTTATTTGAACTACTATAGTAATATGATATGTACTGTGGGCTTCTGTTATCAATCTTACAACTGACACAATTCAAGTATCTTTCAAGAAACAAAAGGTCAAAAAATGACAAAAAGTCTTAGCTTGGCAAAACATGAATGATTTACGATATTTCACCTCCTGCAGGTACCTCCTTATCTCCCCAAATCCAGACATTCTAGTGTGATGTGATCATATATCTCTACAGCCATGGAGGTGAAGGAGTAACAGGGTTACGTGTAAATTAACAACATGGCTTCATTCAAGTGGGGAGCTGTGTTTCAAGTGATATTTTCCGTCTTACTGGGGAAGTAATATATTCCAAAATAGCCCTGGTCTGACCTACAATTGCACAGAAAATAAGTGATGGTTTGCACAGATGTTTGACCGTTTACTTGACCCACTATGCATATTGATGGATTTTAACGTTTTTCAAAAATACCCTTACCAACATATCATGAAACATTTCAGAAACTTTCAAATGTGATCTTCATTGAATCTAATTCTTTCACACATCCTTTTCTTATCTTCTTGCTTTTATGGAATCAATGAGATGAGATGTGCATGCTGAAACCTAAGCAGTTTTCTAAAATGAATATTCATAACATGGGTATCGTGATAGTATCAATATATATTTTGTCCATGATAATCAAAATCTGATTGAACCATATCTTGATAGCCCTAAAAATATGACAGAGAACACATGCATGCTCCTGGCAAATCAAGCAACGAACAAAGTTGCCAAATATAAACCTCTGGTGTTCGGAAGGTGTGGACATTGTTACAGGTCAAACAATGACGAATACTGTATTCATCATTTATTGCAATGTATTTTTCTGTTACAATTGTAAACCTATGAATTATTGTGATATAGCACAACTGGTGGCCAATTTCAGCACAACAAACTAGATTGCAAATGTGGAGACAACCCAAAAATAAATGAACATTTCTTCACATTTGAAAAGATAACATCACATTTAAGTGAGTACATTGTATGAATCAGATGAGAAACATATTTTTACCAATGGCAATTCTCTGCTTGTACGCAGTTTAATTATGTCGCTGCAGTTTTATGTTTACCCATGCATCTCTTGAATGCTTGGCGTACTACTCATTGCTCTTAAAGTGTTAGCCATGGAGGTTACAGCTGTCTGGTATGAGACGATCAATCTCCATCTCCTACCGTCTCTTGCTCCTGATAGTTTCTCGTTTCTCTTAAAACCAATTCTCGGTTGCCATGACGTTTGTGACGCATCTTGTTCTAAACCCAGGGGGCCTATAAACGGGGCAAAAAATATACAAGCTCGTAAATGAAAGGCCTCTGCATCTCTGTGATGCCTAGTACTGATGAATATAGATCGCACATTTTCCATCATTGCTTGAATCACACATCTTTATTTTTGTCTGCGTTGTCGATGTGTTTCATCCCTTGTACATGAGGCCATGATACTCTGTACACGAGGCCACGATACTCATAATTATTCTCGTTTATATCGAGGCTGACAGATTGGGAATTTGAAGCATCGTTGAGAATTGATTTAGGGCTAGAGAATAAAGTGTATGAAAAGAAAGGAATGAAAGAATTCGGGGAGTTTTTAATTTATAGCGAAGTGAGGACAAATATTGGCTGGCATTTCGCCACTCCACGCTTGAATTAATGGATCGGTAAATTTGAGCAAGCAGCTCTTGAGATCAGTGAAGAATATTCTGAAGAATTGTACATTGTGGTGTGTAATGCATCACATGTGTTTGCTTAGTGTGTTGCACAGATATATTGCATCAACTTTGTTGTTCGGCTAAATGTGATTCTTTGTTTTACATGTAGGTGACAAAATTGAGGTGGAAATGACAATGTTTGTAAAATCAGGGTTTGTTGTGGATGGTTTGGGTTGGTGTTGTTTGAGAAGATTAATTGTTTAATTGACACATAACTTAAAAGCCAATATACCCTGCATAAGCATATTTATAAGCATGTCTACTTGCTAAAATGTTGGGTATGTTCATGTTTTTGTATTGTTTAAAATGTCAGAATTTGCCAGTGAAAATTAAGCTCTGTGCAGTGGTATGTAGAATTTACTTAAATGAATTATCTGGGGCAGTTGCGGTTTCTTTGTAAAAGTTCAATTTCTACTGTGATGATAACGATAATGTAAACTCTGAGTTTATCTGAAAATATGATTTTTTTTGCTTGTGTCAAAAATTTCAATAGATTTTGAATAAGTAGCAGAATTCATTAATCATGAAATTTGCTACACATCCAACAATGGTTCAACTTAGTTTTAGTTCTCCTGCACACAACATACATGCTGGGAACAATGTAATGTACAACAGGCTGCAGCTCACAACCTCTCGGAAAACCGCTTGAAAATTCTAACTCCGCACCCTTTGGCTCTAAGGCTCTCTTCCCTCTAGTAAAATAGAAGCGGAAAGGACCATACTCATTCAATGATGTATTAGCAATTATGTTTTTGAGCCTTAAGGAAAAGTAAAGTTTTTGGTTAAAATAAAATAAAATATTGAATAAGAACATTGATTCAGAAAAAATAGAATAAACAATGGATATACCTGGGGTTCTTCATTAATTACATCACCGATTTATTTAATTTTTTCAATATTAGGCTTAAAAATTCACCATCTAACAACTAAATCTATGAGTTTGACTTCTTAATATTCATAAAAAAAAACATTTCTATTAAAAAGTAAAGGACTTACCCTTATTACATCACATATTTACATTATTTCATGAACAATTATGCTCAAAATAGTCAAAAAATTGTTAAAAATATCACCCAAGAACGAAATCTGAAAATCAATGGATCTGCCATTTTATGACTTGAAAACGTTTTTACAGTAAGTTTTCTTCAGGTGCTTAAGATCTTGAAAAGTCTTGATTTTTTCCACGTCCTTGATTTTTTTCCACGTCCTTGATTTTTTTTATAATATTTTCTCAACAGTTCAGTTGAGTTATGAGAGGAAAGAAAGATTTTTGATTGGGCTCCCTGGCACAGATGTGCATTATCTGCAGATACATCTAGCAATTTGTTCCTTTGATTTATTAGCGGCAGATTTATTTGCCATTACTTCAAACTTGGGATGAGTATTTGTGTGATGAATGCACTTAAGTCTGTCAATATTAGCTTTGATTTTATTTGAAAGGATAAAAAGGAGAAATAGAAAACGTGCAAGTTGAGGAAAGAGGATTTGGAGATTTGAAGATGATGAGTGTCGTAGTAGGACACTAGTCCGATTGGATGTAATTAGTCAGTGACTATGAAATCTGATTTTTTCTGACTTGGATAATACTGTTGTGATTAAAGACAATTTGTCCAAATATACTGTAGATAAAAGTCTCTGCAAATAACAAAATAATTAGAAAATTTCAGACCTTCCCATTAAAAAAAGTGGGATGACAATGCTTAAAATATTCAGGGAAAACTTGAAACAAATTTTTTTTTTGAGATATCTTGGATTTATATTTTGATCACAGTGCAATGTTGGGAATGAAATGAGATGTGTTTTTGTCCTGGAACTGGAACTTCAAAAAAAAATGAAGAAGTCTAGAGCTGGAAAATATCCACAGTTCTGATGGTTATAAACACAGGAAAATCGAGAATTTGTGGGAATTTTGTTTTTAGATGACTTGAGTAAACAACAGTAAATATGTGCTCTAAAAAAGTCCCCCTTGTCATTGTGTGATGAAAAGTCCATTAGATTGTGAAAGAGGGAAGTATATAAAGATGTATTCACTACATTAATGTTACTTATGTTACTTTTGTAACATACCATGGCTTTTAAGCCACAAAATCGTAGGATAGAATATGATAATTTACATAAAGAATTTGAGGAATCTGAGGGTATGACATCACAACTAGTTTGATTTCAGTCATTTCTACACAAATGATACAAATCTTTAAACTTAAATATCTCCTTAATGGAATAAGATTTTTGAATGCTTCCTTCTCCTTTGTGTTTCTTTTGAAGTCCTCTTTCTTATAAGATAGACTTGCTTGACCCCTGAACTAGTTCTTTAAGTCACAATGCATGGATTTGTCCATAGATATATTTCCAGGATTTTCATGTTTACAAGAATTTACTTGTTATGTTTTTTATGGTCCTTCCTGTTGTATCACCACAAATATGTGGGCACCATATGGTATATATTGTTGGGATTCCCTAAATCCTTGAAATAAAATAATTTTAAAAACATGGCACCAGGGGTGGTTTGGATGTTTCATGATGCTTTTCTTTGGGGAAACCTATTGCTTGAAGCTGTTATGTAGACTAAAAAAGTTCTTGTGGTCATTAGTTTGTCTGGAGGTCAGTAAGGGACTAACAATTCTTGAGAAATTTAAAATTTAGCTAA
>JAIGNY010001051.1:450000-475000 GCA_020152595.1 Chiridota heheva
CCCTGCCTATCCATATTGTATGCTAATGTTATTTTTCAGGTGAAAATTAAACTGGAACGCTCACTAATCGTGGGTAAAATAAATTATATTTATTCCGATTTGAATTTCTGTTGACTTTAAAGTTTAACCGACCATTTTCTGCATCATACATCAATAATGAATCTTTATATGAAATTATTCAAACAAGAAATTGGTCTTTATTTGTCTAGCTCAATGAAATATGAACAATTTTTTTTTTTTAATTTTAGATAATTCTGATTTACTGCATAATACTGCTGCCTCTGAGGGAGGGGCATGGTTTTAAAGTGACTAAGTTTTTGGTTCCGATGCGATAGCATCAGGAACCTATGCAGTCATGGTGGCGTGTGTATGCTTGTATGTGTGTTGTGACGGCCAGCCAGCTCATTAACGCGATATCTCAAGAACGGTACTCTAGATTCATGTCATTTGTTCTACACAGATAGCCCATGGGCCATAGATATTGTATTTGATGGTGATATGCATATTAATGAGTAGGTAGGGCTTAATGTACATTTTTTGGAAATGTTCATATTTTAACAACCACATGTCTTTTTTGTTTCATATTTAGTTTTATTATGATATTAGCTGTTGTGTACATGTTCATGGTGTACAAACATTGAATTTCAGTAATATGCATAGTGGGCATGGCTTAATATAAATTTGTAAACAAAAAGCTTGTAAACGCTATATCTCAAAAACTATGAATTGGATTCACGTCATGTGTGGTACACAGCTCATGGTCTGTAGATGTGCCCTGTTGTTTTTTTTTCATACTTGCTATGATAATGTTTTTATTTATTGTGCAAATGCTAATGTTGTCAACATTTTTATTCATCTGCATGGTGGGTGTGGCTTATAAATAAATATGGAACAAATATTTCATGATATGCAATGACATAACAGTTCATACAAAACTTGCAAATCAATCAGCTTATGGAAAAAAAGAAAGCAAAAAACAAGCATTAGAAGCACAAAACCTTTTGGTTTTGGTTCTAAGCATCTATCAGAGTTCGACCTCTGAAATTAACTTGACCTCCAGAATGTTTAGCACCTTCCCATAGGTCAACATGAATCATGATGTATTTGTTGTTTTCTTTTTTTTTACCTTGAGGCATTGTTTTGTTTGACCAATGGTGTGTTGGCTGACCGTGTTGTTGACCTTAGCTGAAAACCTTTATTCAGACAAGACCTTGTCTGCTGGTCAGTTAGTCTGGTGACATTGGATAGGTTCATTGAGTAACCCTGTGGGGACATTATCTGACCCTGTCAGGGTTCATGTTCAGGTGTATAGGCAGAAACATGATGTTTGATTGTCTTTGTGTGTTTTCACGGTCTATTTAAGGCTGGTCAAGCTTGACTATTCCCTTGATTAAAGGCTTGACCATTCTCTTGATTAGAGGCTAGATAGCTAGTAAACCCTTGGGACTAATGGTAGGAAGGAAAAATAAATAAGCTGACTTGGATCTTGAAGGAAAAAGTTTCTTTGAAAATTGACAGTTTTGGATATTTCTTGGTTGATACTTTTTCGGTTCTAATGCGATAGCATAAGGTACCTATGTAGTCATGCTGGTGTGTGTGTGTATGTATGTATGTATGTATGTATGTATGTATGTATGTAGGTGTATGTATGTGTGTGTGTATGTGTGTATGTATGTATGTATGTATGTATGTATGTATGTATGTATGTAGGTGTATGTATGTGTGTGTGTATGAGTGTGTGTATGTATGTATGTATGTGTATGTATATATGTGTGTGTATGTATGTGATAAGCACGATATTTCAAGAACCGTGTAGTGGATTTATGTCATAGTTGGTATATGGATGTGTTGTTATCTGTAGATGATACCTATTATTTTTGGTGCTGATTTTATGAATGTTGATTAGTAGGTAGGGCTGAATGTAAAATTATGTTAAGAAGATTGTAAACACGATATCTCAACAACCGTGTGGTTGATTTATGTCTTACTTGGCACATGGACGTGTTGCGGTCTGTAGATGATCCCTATTATTTTGGTGCTGATTTCATAAATATTAATTAGTATGAAGAGCTAAATGTAAAATTATGTTATCAAGCTTGTAAACACGATATTCTAAGAACCATATGGTGGATTTATGTCATACTTGGTGTATGGATATCTTGTGGTCTGTAGATGGATCCCTATTATTTTTGGTGCTGATTTCATGAATATTAATAATATGGTGGATTTATGTCATACTTGGTGTATGGATATCTTGTGGTCTGTAGATGGATCCCTATTATTTTTGGTGCTGATTTCATGAATATTAATTAGTAGGCGGGCTAAATATAAAATTATGTTAAGCTTGTAAACACGCTATTTTAAGAACCGTGTGGTGGATTTATGTCATACTTGGTATATGGATATGTTGCGGTCTGTAGATGATCCCTATTATTTCTGGTGCTGATTTTATGAATATTAACATAGGTGGGACTAACTTTAATTAATTCTGTTTATGCTCATATTCCTACAAACCTTGAGATATGTAAATCAAAACTTGGTGGGGTGCTTTGATAAAAGGAAGGATGATACAGTATCCCATAGAATGTCGAGTTGTTAACCTTATTCATGTCAGGCGGAGCCAAATACACATTTTCAGTGGTTATGATTGTGGCTTATAGCTTAAGGCAAAAACCTAAACGCTTGAGCCACAAAAAAAACACATTACATGTTCCAGTATGATGAATAAACTAAATGTGTGAGAACACAACATTTAAAGAAAGTATCATTTTTTTTTCACTTTCGGCATATGCCAGGGAAAGATAAAAGATATATGATAACAATTTTTTTTTAATTGCTTCTAATCCAAAGTTAGCGTCGGAACCACGTCGGATTACACCCTTTGGTTGTTTTTTTTTAAGAATATTAATGGATTCTGCGCTGGCTTTTATGTGACAAATTCATTGAAGATTTTTGTTTTTAAAGGTGTGTTACTTTACAATGTCATGTACAGTATTAACAATTGTCATGTGTAAACAACTGCACCTTGCATAAACAGCTGAGTCTATGCGCTCATTGCATGCTTTACACAAATCATAGTCAACTGTATATTCAAGATTATGTGCTGTAAATCCATGATAAATTGTACATTGAACAGCTACATAAATTTCCTTCATATCCTGCTCATTAAAAAATATATAAATTCACGTTATCAACTGTCTAGTTTATGATATGAGTGTTGTAAATAGAGTGTTATATTCAAAGAATTGTATATAAAGTGTTATACATATTCAAGTGATGAATAAATCAGTTTTTTAGAGACATTTAAAAAAAACAAAAAAACAGATGGTGCGTTGTAAATCAAGAGGTAAATACTTCCACAGAGAAGGTGCTGCAGGTGTAGGTCCTTTCACCATGAGTTTTCAATTTTGTTGTTGTTGTCCTGCCTAAAAGTGAGGGGAAATGTGGGGAGACATTGCCCTGAAATGCTTCCCATAAAATGTGGGGAGACATTCCACTAAAATGCTTCCCATAAAATGGGGGGAGACATTGCCCTGAAATGCTTCCTATAAAATGTGGGGAGACATTCCCTGAAATGCTTCCCATAAAATGTGGGGAGACATTCCACTGAAATGCTTTCCATAAGATGTGGGGAGACATTCCCCTGAAATGCCTTCCATAAAATGTGGGGTGACATTCCACTGAAATGCTTCCCATAAAATGTGGGGAGACATTCCCTCAAATGCTTCCCGTAAAATGCCCCTCATGTTCCCAGGGAACTATGATCCTGCTGTCGTTGAGGACAAAAGATCTTGACTTCATATTAAATATTGGCTACTTTGGAATTTTGTTTTTGTGTTTTAAACACATGATTTTGATCAGTCAGCTCCCTGATAGAAGTACGTCCTCGCGTCACCTGACTCAACTGTTGTAAAGATGCTATGAAGGAAGTTACCCGACCTATTTTAGCATTCTCTTGGATTGTTACAAGGGAATTGAACAATCTAGTTATTATACATCGAAAGTGAAGGCGATTTCCTTATTCCCCTGGATACGGTGATTAACTAGCATGTGTTGTTTGTCATTATATATTGCAATGAGCATGTGAATAGATAGAAGCACTCTACTATTTGTACTTTGTGAAGGTTTTTTAGAATATTTTTTGCTATTTGGTTTATGGTCGGGAAGTAAAAGGAGTAGGGAGGCATCACCGAGGTTTGGTAAGGGTCATGCAAGGTTGGACACTTGAAGTCAAACAGACACAGGTATTGAGTGTGTTGTGATAATGATACAGAACATCAGGGATAAATATGATATATAGATATATAAATATATAGATATAATGTATATAATATATAAATATATATTTATGTGGCTGCCTGTGGCAATTGTCCACCAACTGTGGTGTAGCGGTTATCATACATGTCTACAGACCACGAGGTCCTGGGTTCAAGCCTGGGTTGGGTAGACACGCCAGTGCACCACAACTGGTTATCAAAGTCAGTGGACATTGACTTGGTTGTCGATGTTATGTCTGTTCGTACGTTGCGCCTGTGTTCTCGTCCGGGTCGTATAAAGCGTTTCGTGATAGCATTGTTACTATCATAACCGAATACGTAGGCGACGACTCCGTCATTGTAATTGTGTTTTCACTCAACGTTGTGCCATGCATACTTTTTTTTTTAAACATACATATTTTTGCACAGAATATGATGCGTTTACACATATTTCCTCCCAAACAACTGTAAAAGCAAGTGAGTGACTGCTTCACAAGTCGCTGTATTCATTGGTTCAGGTAGCTGTTATAGAACAGCTCCCTGATTGGATTGAACCCTGAAGATGCATCAGGGATTCTAAATAAGATAACCCTGGATGCATTGCTGTATCCATTTTGTGCAAGACAGCGTTTGAGACGTTTTACAATCAGAAAAAAAAGGTCTTTTTAAGTCCTAATACATTTAAAACAAGTGTTTAGATATCAAGTAACTAGGAAAAGTAAGTTCACGCACCTTGGCTTTTTTTAAAGCTAAGTAACTAGGAAAAGTAAGTTCACGCACCTTGGCGTTTTTTTAAACTGAATGTTTTGTGTGGGCACACACCTAGGTTATAAAGGAAACATGTATACAGTCCTGATTGAATTAGAGTCCTTAAAGCAGGAAAGGAATGCTGAAATAGTAAAAGCACTTAAGCATTAAGTGATGTCCAAGACTGACTATCCAGGAAAGGTGATCATTGATGTTTCCGCTTTCTAGAGAGGGAGTTGTTATTTGAGATCATTTTAACCTACAATGGTCTTTCCTGTTTTTGTATGTTGATTTGGCAATGTTGAACAGGTGTTTGTTTATTCGGTTTAAATTAGGCTATGAAGATCACAGTGCAGTTGGAGGAATATTCTCATGGTTTTTCATTTTTTTCTTATATGATAGAGAACAATTTTAGAAACAAAAGTGGTGAAAAAAATATGTTAATATCTTATTCTGTTTAGAAGTTACAACATTTTTAAAGATTTTTTTAATTTGGACAAAAATGACTGATTGGCAACATCTGTGATGTCATAGAGACAATTTCAACAAAACGTCTTTTGTATTTAAAAATGATTTGGATTTTTTCTCTCATTGTAAATGTGATGTACACCAAGAAAAAAGAAAAAAAATGTTTTCTTGTAAATTATATATTTTACACTATCTCTATAATGAACCAAAAATGCTGTTCGATACTGTGCAAAAAGTGTGATTAAATTGATAAGAAATACATTAGAACTGTGCTGGAATTGCCGTGATGACATATATCAGCAAGGTGAAGGACATATACTGTATGAGGTGTTTTTAGGAATATTTTCCTACTCTTTAAATTGTTATAACTTCTAAACGGAATAAGATATTAACACAGTTTTTTCACCACTTTGTTTCTACAAATTCTTTCTATCATATGTGAAAAAATGAAAATTCATGGGAATATTCCTTTAATGGCATCAAGGATTTGTTATAGACACCTGATTGTATTGATGCCTTGTCTGTGTCTGTTGTATATCAGTTTGGTGAAAGTAAGGTTATCTAGGATTAACTGTTATGTAATATGCAGGTATTAATAGAATAATAGTATTATATTATACGGCTCTCCTTCCTGTATGCTGCATGTGTGTAGTGCTGTCATGACATATCGATTATCGCGATATTGCGATATCTATTTTCCCACGACATGAAATATGCCTCTCGCGACATATCGCGATACCAAAAACTAATACTCAACTAAGAAGTTTTCATGCAACTAGGCTTGGCTACTTTGTACGATACAATTCTAATGATACGGTACTGAATCTATAAGTCAAGGTTAGGCCATTAAAAACAATTAAAAATAAAATAAAATTGTGAAACATAAAAACATCTAATTAAAAATCGTGCTCCGTCACCACACACTGGCACCCCCGATAGTAAGTCTCAAAAAGAACGAAAAATTAGTCCAAAATGTGCCACTCCGGCTCTCACTTCAATGAATCACGGTCACTTTGGCTAAATTACCAAACACGTGTGTGATGAACATAATAGTCATGCGATCATGTTGTCCGATAGATTTGCAAATATTGCATATCATGTCCACGATAATCGATACATAATAGAGCCATGTTCTGACAGCATTACATGTATGTGGCTTGTGCGTGGAGAAAATGATAAAAACTTAATTTTTATAGCAAATTGCAGATAACAGTACTTTGTAGTGGAAGATGGTGCAATTCATATCCTTCCCAACTCCACACAGAAAAAAAAAGGAGCAAAACAAGAAAGAAAAGATGGTTAGAAACCTATGTTGAAATTTTGTTTTGGTTTAGAAAATTGTTTTTTTTGTAGAAATTGTAGGTCTTTATTGACCAAAAAACACTATTTATGATATAAACAAAGACAGTGATCAATGTTTGTCAACACAGCAAAATGATTAGGATGTGCCATATTGTAAACAAAACTAGAAATCTTGGACTTAAAATATCCTGTACCCTTTTAAACCAATAATTTAGGCAGGGGAAAGACCCTGTTTTATACCACAATGACAGCACAAATCTATATTCTTTAGATACTATATATTGGATGGTTGGAGGCAGGATCAGCATGTTCATTCCAAATTGTATTTTCAATTTACTGTTTCGATTTGAATTCAGATGACCACAATGACATTGGAATTGGAACATTTCCTTTAAATAAATCCATTCTGGGGACATTTTTGAGCCAGCAATGTGTTATGCTTTGTTCTACTAGTACTATCACTATCGTAAAATGATACCCTTTCGGCCTTGTTTGAATTCTCTGATAAGACAAGAGACTGTTGCAATCTAACAAGTCATGTCTGACCTAAGCGCAGGAAGCAGGATATTAGTAGTGGTTCCTGGCCAACTTGTTTTCCTCCAAATCATGGCAAAGGTCCTAGGGAACAAACGGCAATAGAAACGGATAGGGGATAAAACCAACATCCATATTCACACCAGTGTGTATCACAGTACATGCATACTCACAGTACATGCATACTGTACATACATTGTAGCACAGTACATGCATACTGTACATACATTGTAGCACAGTGTATGCATACTGTACACATGTACATACATTGTAGCACAGTACATACATTGTAGCACAGTACATGCGTACTGTACATAGATTGTAGTGTGTGCATAGACAGTGTTGTATTAGTATAGTACATTCTATGTGTGTATTTTGTGTTGTGGTTTGATAATCTAGCAAATCATTCAGTCTGTAATCCGGGAAGGGAGAGGAGGGGGGGGGGGGGGGAACTTCATTTTAGTGGTAGGGGTGTGCAGCCCACCATTCGAAAAACATACCCACAGTATGACAGATTTTTTGGTAACTGCAGTAGAAACTATAGAATTTTTGATACCTGCAGTATGAAAGAAGTCAATTTTGATACCTGCAGTGTGAGTATTCAACAAAAAGGTTGTACAAAAGGACCAGCAGTACAAATTTAACACAGAAAACTTTATTTTTTGGGACCGGCACTACGAAAATGATAAGAGAAAAAAAGACAATTGAAGAGTCTTTTTTTTTTTATAGTAATTATTATTTTTAAACTAAAAAACAAAAAGACACCTGCACTATGAAAATGGTTCAAAAAAGGCACCTGCTCGGGCGGCACATATATACATATATATACCTCTTATATGGAAGTGCCCCCCCCTCTTTTTTCTAAGAAAATGTAATTAACTATTTCCCTTTTTTCCCCTTTAACCTTCTTCAGGTGGTAAAGTATAATTGCCCTTTCAAGATTCTGTTTTACTACTTTCTTGACATATCCAATGGTTTTTAAGCCAGAAAATCACTTGACAAATTATAGTAAAATAAAGTAGAATACATAAAGACTGAGAGGAATCTGAGACTGATGTCAATAGTTCCATCTTCAGTCATTACTACACAAATGGTACCAAACTTTTAATATAAATATCTCCTTAACGGAATGAGATTTTGGATTGATTTCTTCGCAGTTTGTTTCTTTTGAAGTCCTCTTTTATAAAAGATGGACTTTACTTGACCACTGAACTAATCTTTCAACATAGTTTGGTCGGTACATGTCTGAGGACATTGGTATTTTTTATTTAAATTTGTTTTCTTAATTTCTGTCAATAAAAATGATGATGTGAATGTCTTGTCTAGTTAGATGTTGACTGAGGGAATGGTAGAACCTAAAGAATTATGATCGAGCTCACTTTTGAATTCTACTATTAGGTGATGCTACCAGATTCCTTGTAGTTGTTTAGCCCTGAATAAAGGGCGTGCTTTTAGTTCTAAATTCTCCCTTTTTCACGGCACATCGAACAAAGTGTTACAATACAGTGGATTTTCTATTACATGGCAAAATAGAGATTTGCCCATAAGTACAGATGTTACTGTACATACACATTTGCATCTTTGTTCTTGAAAATTTGAAAAGGTTGCTAAGATCCAGGACCCTTTTTTCATACTTTAAAGAAGCGTAGTACGGATTGAAAATCAATAAGATTGTACAAAATACTAATGAATTTTATTTTGTACATTACACTCTAGACAGTTGACATCAAAATTTGCAGATTAATGCTTGAAAAATTAAAATCTATAAAATTACCAAGTCAGAAGCAATTATGACATTTTTTGGGGGGCTTTTAGCTTTTTTTATGATCTTAATTTTGCCTCTACTAGCATGCAAATAAGTATATTTTTCTTGTAGCATACACACACATAACATAAGAGTATTATATACACCTAGCAGTTATGTTTACATAAAACTAATTATTGAAGGATGAAATACAATTTTAACAGAAATTAATTGATAACATGATACAGGAGGGACGCCCTCCAGCCCTAAGAAACTGATCATGAATTTGTATCTTGGGATAAATGGATTCTGTTATTTTGATTAACGAAGCTGCTTATGTATAGCTTCATAATGTAGTTTATATTGTGCTATAATTGTGCTATAAGCTGGAGTTTTGAATCATTTTAATTCCTCTGTCCCTGGGCAATACAAATTAATCTAAAGGAAAACAAGTGTATGTTTATATTTTAAGAAAATCTGTGATTTGCATCAGAGCGTAACCTTTCAACCCAAAATTCCTCTGTCTATCCCGAAACATGGCACCTGGGAATTTTTGTATGTTGAACGAGACAAAATGTTTTTGAGGAACTTTAAGAGATTTGTATGACGTGAACTGTACATACATTTGGGTGTGTTGTTGTATACTAGAGCTAACAATGCTGCATTTTGTTGTGTGGACATATTCCAGTCCTTGTGTTGTGGACACATTGGAAGTCGGACTTACTGTATGTTCTCACACATTATCTCAGCACTGTATAAGGTAGTGTTGTACATAGGCTGACTGTAACAATGTGTTCATTGAATGTTGCAAAATCCTGGAATTTATCTGCCCCTCAATTCAGAGTGTTTTTGGAAAGGACCCCCTTTGAAGTTGGAGATACCACCACTTATTGGAGTTGAATAAACATATCACTAGCAGTTATCTTGAATTGTACAGAGAAAAAAAAAAAAATTAGAATGAAGAAAAAAGAGGATTTTGATCCAAAAACCATCATTGAATCTCTTCCCATCTTTGATTGCAGATACGGCCGTGTTGAAAACGTGAAACTCACAGGAAAGCGTGACGCGGATGGTGCCCAGTCTGCCTTTGTGGATTTTGTGGATATAAATAGTGCAACTAAGGCGCACGACACCTCTGTTATAACGATTGGAGAAAGAGACTTACAAATAGAATATAACAATCCTGAATCACCCTCGGAAATTCATCCGGGAGAGCCCGTGCGGGACTATGAAAGCCTGCCTGGTAGGATACAACGTTACGACAATAGAAGACCGGGGTACGTAAACATTTTTATTCGTCGATTCCTTGAAGTCGATTCCTTGAAGTTATCTTCAGTCAGTATTTTCATTTCATCCAAAACAATTCACCCAAACATTCTGCTCATATATACTTGTTATTTGTCATTTATTTGATTATCCAATTGGCCCTGCTGATAACATTCTGTTATAATTCCTTCTATATTCATTTGAATTGTCAAGGGTTTGTTGGCATGGTAACAATTTATTTTGGAATACCTTCTTGTCATGCTTGTTTCTTCCTAGAAGTCCTGCCTTTTCCCAACTTGGAGTGGAATTTAAATATTGATGCACAATTATTACTTGAAAACTAAGGATTGGGCCAAACATAGAAATCTTTTGTTTTGAAAATATTGCGGAGGTGTATTTAATCTTCATGAATAATATCACACTCTAGGGCATGTGTGTACAACGACCCTTGGTACTTTACATTATGTTCTAGGAGAGTTTGCACAAGTCTCACTGTCAGTAGTTCTGACTTTAAAAGAATATTCCCATGCATTTTCATTTTTTCATATATGATAGAGAAAATTTATAGAAACAGTGGTGAAACAACTATGTTAATATCTTATTCAGTTTAGAAGTTATAAAAATTTAAAGAGTAGGAAAATTTTCTTAAAAACACCTTGTACACTTTTGTCCATCAGCTTGGTGCTGTCATCAAGGCAAATCCAACACAGTTCTTATGTATTTCTTATAGTTTTAATCACACTTTTTTTTTACATTATCGAACAGCATTTTTGGTTCATTATAAAGATAAGGTGGAATATTTAACTTACGGCTACGGTTCACACTAGGATTTGCAGCGAGCACTTTATATCAGGTATGTAGGCTTTGTCTAAGTATAACGAACAATCAGCTGGCACTAACATTTAAATTTAGGTAAATATGAAAAAAAAATCAGAAGGTAAGAAGAAAAAAAACACTTAATAAAATTCTCTGAACTGGTACTGGTAGGTTAGCATGTAGTAAGTATGTTTGTTGTACGTGTGATATGACTGAGCTGTGTGAAGATGTGTGAAGCGCAACTATGCTGCTGCCCTGCAAAATGGAGTCCAGTTGAGTTACAGAGTCACATGATGAAATCTCTCTATTGATTCTCAGTCAAAATTTAAATGGAGACAACAATCTGATGAAGTTTCAGTGACTGAAATACAAGTACAAATTTAGAGAAGTACATTACAATTTTTCAGCTAAATTTCTCCTTTGAGTATCTCAGCAACTACAGGTACTTTGCTCTTTCTGTCGAATGTAAAATCTTCACCAGTCCATATACCTTTAATAATTGTTTACAAAACATTAGCCTGCACACTTAATTTCTTTTCCCAGTTTGTCCTTCCTTATGCTGAAGCAAATGTTCTTCTGAAAATTCAACTAACTCACAAGTGATGTTTTTTTTTTTTTACCATTGCCTATAGGGTTCTGCAATCCTACACTATCACACCACAAGTATCCCAGAACACTTTGTTTTTTACCAGGGTGAAAGAGGGTAATAAGTTGCAGAGAATAATATGGGGCTTATTTCAAACACAACAGAAATCTAATAGTGGATTTGGCTTGGGGCCCTGCTGGGACACAGGGATAAAGTTGTACTGTAAAGGTCACTAGTTCTCATATGTTATAAATAAAATTCTTGCCAAATTCACATGACAGGGCTGTTTGTGGCTGTGTTTTGTTAAGAAAGTAAGCTATGCCAGATCAAATCCCACAAGGATATTTTTTATGAGCTTTTGGTGAAAAATATCTTCACGGAAAATCGGATGGATGTAAGGAGTAGAGAATAGAAAAATCCTTGTGGCACATTTTGCTTTTGGGAGTTTGAAACCTCTCTTTGTTCCTCAAAAGAAAAAAAAAAAAAGAAGAAAGAAAGAAAAGAAAAAGGAATAAAGAAAACCAGTTGATTGTTACAGTTAAGTACAGTACCGTTGCATTATTTTGTCATACTGTAACTGTATGTGTGAGTTTACACAGCTTTAAAGGAATATTCCCATTATTTTTTTGTAAAATTTTATTTGATAGAAAATACTTTTAGAGCAATTTGACACAAAAATCAGGTTGATATCATACTCCATTTAGGAGATATAGATTTTTAAAGATTTCTTAATTGTATTTTAAAGTTTTTGTACAGTATGATGAATTACATGATGATGTTGTAGAGACCGGTCCATTGCAAATATTTATGTTTTTCTTTAAATGTTAATTGATTGTTTTTGTATGATTAGATTAGCAACAATTTTCCAAAAGTTATTAAAGTAGGGTATATTTGGCAATATATATAAACACCTAACTTTCATCAATTTATTTTTCTAGCAGGTTTTAAAAAAGAATAATACATTTGAAAAAAAATACATAAACTTTGTGGGAGAATGTGTTGCTGTGATGTCATACTGAGCCTCTTCCTATTCGTTTATTGGCATTTTTTTGTGAACCTCTCCTGGTAGGAATTACATATCAACATGATTTTTGCACTGAATTGGTTCTAAAATTTGTCTTTTATGAAAGGTTACGAGAAAAAAAAATGGAAATATTCTTTAAAAGTTAAATGGACATGCATAAGCGAAGCTAAATTGCTCTAATATCGCTTAAAAATTGAAAATAATAAAAAAGGTGACATTTTGCAGCTGTTATGAAATCTCAGACATGCACATATCTTTTTGCAATTTTGTGATGTTCTGTAGAGCGACCTTGGCATCTTTCTTCTGTAAATCATTTGTTTTGTAAATGTCTAGCATAATTCCCTCCCCATGCACCCTACCCCTCTCCCTCCCCATGCACCCTACCCCTCTCCCTCCCCATGCACCCTACCCCTCTCCCCATGCACCCTACCCCCATGCACCCCCCCTCCCCCCCTCCCTACCTCCACACACACACACAATCAACTAATTCCAGCAGGAATGGGCTTTCCTATATATATATATAATTTCAGTGATTCAGATGTAGGAAAGAAATTTAAAACAAATGTTATATGATTTTGAGCTGTTTGTCCTGTCATGCATCACAAATGTAGATTAAATTAGAAATTTAATTTAAAAACTATTCAAAATTTAAGAATTGTATCTGCTCAGATTTTAACTCATTTAACCCATATAGAAATGGCTACATATGCATAGACCTTAAAACGGTAATAGTGTACGCATACACAGCCTGAATATTCCATTCAGTACACTGTTGTAATACCTTATTGTATATGCAGTGTAAAAAAAAACTTGCCTTGGCAGGGATCATCTCAAAAGTTTTGTCATTGTGCAGTGTTTTAAAAGAGGTTGAAAAGGTTATTGTAACAAACAAAGCTGGATGTTCGTCCTTCTTCTACTTGTGGAAAGTGAAATGTCTTTTTCCTTTTGAAGGAAGTTACTTGTTTCCTGCTGAGAGACAAAAAGTTTCACATTTCTTTCTGTGCTCTTGTGTGTTATTTACATGTAATATGCATATGCCTTTGTTTGTGAAAGATGTACACATGCATTGACAGTAATATATGTTTGGAATTAAGTGTGTTCTGTTGATGGGAGGTGCTTTAAAGATATTAAAACAGGCAAAGAAACCATATGCCTGGGAAGTCATGTTTGTGTGCCTGGTGTACCTTTGATAGTAGTGGGGTACCTGTGAAAGTAGTAAAGGTAATTGATTTACTACACAGTCTTAATTAATAGTTGATAGAAGCCCACCATGGTTTTTACATACCAGTTCAGAAAAACATCAATATTGTTAATAGACAAGCATGTGCAGGATTTATTATGTTATTGTTAACTGTTAGTATCTGTGCCAGTTAGTTGATACAGAGGTATTGCTGTGGTTGAAACAATGATGTTAATTTATTTGATATTCACAATTTAAATAATTTTTATTTTCATTGGAAAGGGCGTGGGGTTGAAAGGGGTAATTCATTCCGACAGACGTAATATGAAAGCTCGGTATCAAATGAATGTCTACTGATTGTTAACATGTGCCACGTCTGCTTAAAGTGAAACAGCTTACAGAGAAAAAGATTTGAGGAAACCTTGTCCTAACGCTTACCTAGAAGGGAAACTCTAAATGTATGGTTGAAAATTTGAGAAAAATAACAGCTTATTGGTGATGTATTGAAAGGTTAAGTACATCTCAATTTATGCACACAGAACATCAATTAGACTGAAGAAATTGAAAAATCTTAATTAAAAGTACCTGTTGATCCATTCCAGATTTTATGCTTTTTCAAAAACTTTATCAAAAAAATCTAAATCTCATTAGCCTTTAAAAAATCTGTAACGAAATTACATTACAACGGTCTTTCAGGTTTATCTGTTGCATGGTCAAAATTTGATAAAAAAAATTCCGTGAGCTGTTCCAGATATCCTGATGTTTCTCATCGCTCAAATTTTTCCCCTTGGTTTCTAGAGCAGGTCTGATAGTGGAAGATAATGGAGTTAAAATGAAATAGGCTGAAAACCACTGGGTAATTTTCATTCTGCTTTCCTGTCTTTTATCACGTTCGATTAAACTGGGCCAAACCAAGGCGGAGTGAAGAAAGAACCGTTGCCAGGAGGCAGGCCTAGACCATTCGTCTTTCTTGCTCCTTGTCAGTCTCTGCTCGCAAGGCTTAGGAGGATAAATTGAGCATTGATTAAATTCTAAAAACGAGAGTGGGCAGCGTAGCTTTCATTTTGTCAGTCATCGAGGATAGATCTGTTTTAATTTGAACATTGCAATCTTATTTGCTGGAAGGCAAACTGATTAATTGACCCACAAAGTAGTAATACTCAGCATTTTGTATTAGACGCATCTCTCGTCATATGGTGGAAAGAAAACTTATTAAGAGGGAAAATGCTTTTTGTTTGTTGGGGCACTGTGAAAGGCTCCTGGTTTCTTGTATCTGAAAAAAATTGTAATTATCGTTTGAGAATTAATCCTCATTGAGTATTTGCTCAGTCACGTAGCAGCATTGACTTTAAGGTTTTGTATTTAGCGAGTGGTGTGCATTATAACAACAAGAATGGAAGGTCATACTTTCTAGTTTAATGAATGTCGATGTATGGCAGATTGGTTTTCCAGACAGATCCGCTTCATTTCTTGCCCTAATTACAGATGGGCTTGAATCTCATCAGCGCAACTGAATTTGGTAGTAAATGATATTCAAGTTTTGTGAGTACCTGGTAGACTTACTTGGTATGAAAATTACTTGAATGGATTAATAGTGATAATAATAATTCTTCATTACACTATCTTTTTGTTTAAATGTACGGTACTGTATATTCAAAATCACATCACAATTTCACAAATAGAACTTAATGAGTGAATTGACTTTTAAGGACACAATAAAATACAGAAAGAAGAAAAAAAATATGAAATATTAATGCCTGAAGTAAATATCCCTAGTCTTAAAGATCTAGGAATAGGTACTTCAAAATCCAAGCTTAGCCACCTTTTTTTTGTTCTTTGTCTTTCTTTCCCCGCATTCTGCTTTCCCCCCCCCTTATCTCCCTCACAAACCTTCCATCCCCTCACTATCCTAACTGTTACACCATTATTTATTAACACCCTCTTGGCACATTTGACTCTGACTGCCGCGGTGCAGTTAAACATCAACAAACCAAACCAAACCATGTAAATAGGAAATTTTGAACGTCTGTCAATAATTTGACTTTTTTAATTTTCAGGTGTTATTATTTTTTTGATCAGTTACAGTAATGCAGACCTCTATTGTCCTGTGTAACTCCTTTGCTTATTTTAACATACCTGTTATTCAATCTCATTCACCTATTTTTCAGGAACTTTTATTTCACAAATGTAAAGCACATCTAGCGTTCTTTTAAGGTTTACAAGAATTGTATTTCACTTTTAAGGCATATGCCAGGAAAAGCACATGTAAGTCATAATGACTTGTTTTCAGTGTGGACCTAATGAATTTGCCAGAATGGAAAGTGGATGTACACCGAGTTAGCACCCTGCTCTTATCGAGAAGTGGTCAGAGAACCAGGCAGGGTGAAACTCCTGCCATCGGGACCAACGGCTTTATGTCCAATTCGAAGGGCGGTGAGCGCCACCCAACCATTGGCCACTTTTCGCAAAGGTCAGGTGGGGGAGATAGTGTGATGCAGAAGACTAAACCTGCGCTTGATGTCAGCTTATATCGTTCTGCATATCGGTGGAAAAATTGCTGGTTAAATCGCCGTTGAACATGAATCTGGGACCTCCAGCATCTCAGCCATATGCTCAACCAACTGAGCTACCTGCCCCCTTATAAGATAAAACAAGCGGTAACATGAATCATGGATCATTATGGAAACTCTCCCTGTAAACAACACCTCTCCATAATATAAAGTGAACCTTTCTTGTTCTCTATATTTGTATCCTGTTACTACTGTAGGTGTGTATGTATATACATCTTCTACAATATATGGGTCAATTTTGGCAATGACCTCCAAGCTAATTCATCAGATCCTCATAGCTTTGTCCATAGTGTCAGTCAGTTCAAAGACTGATTAAAATCACAGCTCTGGATTAAAAACAAAACAAAGACTCTGACATGAACTTGGTCATATTATTGTAGCCTTGATTGTATAAATACACAGGCTGCATTTCCTTTCATATATGAAATGAATCAAATACATGCTTGTATTGAATTTATTTCACTGGTCATCTCTTTTTTGCAAAGTTGAAAAGTTCAAAATAATAATTTTTCATTGACCGTTGATAACGATTTTCATTTTGCCTAAGAAGAAAAGTGTTTTTCAAGGCAGCGCTGAGATTAAGTTTGGTCTGTGGGGCACTCAGCATTAGGTCAAACAAAAAAGAATGGTAAGAAGTTTTTAATGTAATGAAATAGAATTGTGGGTTCTGTAATTTGAATCTTGAAAAATTTAGGGAAATCTTAAAGGAACAAATATAAAGTTATTCTTTTGAGGTGACCTGGGAGTGTTCAAGATAATTTACTATTATTTCAGGGTATTATTGTTGCACTTGACACTTTTTGGTTCTGATGTGATAGCATAAGGAACCTTTGTAGTCATGCTGGCATGTGTGTGTTTGTGTGTGTGTGTGTGTGTGTGTATGCATGTATGTATGTATGTATGTATGTATGTGACAGAAGCTTGTAAACATGATATCTCAAGAACCGTGTGGTGGATTTGTTATAATTGGTATATGGATGTGCTGTTGTTTAAAGATGTCATGAATATTAATTAGTAGGCGGGACTAAATGTAAAATTATGTTTACAAGATAACACATTATCTCAAGATCATTAAGGTGGATTTATGCCATACTTGGTATGTGGGTGTGTTGTGGTTTGCAGCTGATCCCTATTGTTTTTGGTGCTGATATCATAAATATCAATAAGAAGGCGGGACTAACTGAGAAATTTCTACAAACCCTGTCAGACATGTAAATCAAACTTGGTAGGATGATGTTGAAAAAATTAAGGATGATACAGGATTCCATAGAATGATGAGTTGTAACTTCATCATTATTCATATCAGGCGGAGCCAAATACAGTTTTTCATTGGTTGTGATTGTGGCTTATAGTTTAAGGCAAAATCCTGAACATTTAAAGAAGCAAATTTGCTTTAAACAGATGTTTGACACTTACTGAATACTTAGGTAGCGGAGGTCGAAATTCCTGCTGCCCCGAGAACAGTGCTTTTCAAGCAGGAACAGTGAATTTTCAAATATCATTGTCATATAACATCATCATCCTGCATTGTATTGTTTTTTGTTCATAAAGCGTGTTCTAAGTAAGAGTAAAATCCTTCGTAACAAATATTTTTTCAAGTATGAAAAAACTTGTAATTATTGCGTATTTGATCATAGATGGACCGCTGAAACTAACAATAACATAATGTTAGGTTTTGATCGTACTCTGTCAAGACGCATTTTACAAACTGTAAAATTGACAAAAAAATACACAGTGAAAATTCTTTCATGGTGGCTATCAGTAAATTTAAATGTAAACATTACCTGATGAGTCAAATAAATTTTGCAAGAAAGAAAAAATGTTGCAAAATAAACGAACAAAAAAAGGTTTTAGCAGAGCTGAAATTCTGCATGCTTCGCAAAGATTGCAGCCATTTTATAAGAGGACTGATAAACAGTATTTTTGGGGTGATGGCGTAGTTTTAAAATTGATTACGTGTAGGCGCCGAGTTATCACAGTATCGAAGATTTTCAGTAAAAGCCCTAGCGAGTACGGCAAAATTTTTCGCAATGCTTTGATTAAATGACATTGAAGGGAACTTTTCTGCTCTTTCTTAACGGAATTTCCATGCACATTTTCCTTAAAAATGATGATTTATACTGTAGAAATGCACTTCTCACAATTTTGGAAAGCAAAATTCCAGCGTCTATTTGGGCAATGGGGTCAATACTTTTGCCATACTGGTTGCACAATTTTTTACTTAGAATCGTAAATTGGAGCAATTTTGGTGTACTTCTGAAAATCATTGTACTAAACACATGTATACGATACACATTTAGTTTTTTTTTGGGGTGAACACGTTTACCAAAATCCCTCAAAGTTCACAGCTCTAAAAGTATGTCAGTACACATTCCATGTGGAAAGCATTTTAGTACGTTTTACCTAGGGAACAGTTTCCCTGGGCAGTTTCCTTCTCAGGCTTAACCACGGAGCTGTCGAAATAACAGCTCCCAGGACCCAGGGCTAAGCTTAATGGGGGATTTATTTACTATAGGTATATTAATGCTTGCTTGAAAAGTGCTCCATATGTAGAATAAATAACTAGAAACAATGATATGCATGCGTGAGAATTCCGAGAAAAGAATCTGGGATGCAAGACCTCATTTAAGATGGATTTTGTTTGCGACCCCAATTTTTATTCATTTTCTTGACAAGATATACATATTTTTTTTTTTGTTGACAAAATATACATATTTTTTTTTTTTTGGACAAAATATACATTGTTTCTTGACAAAATATACATATTTTTTTGACAAAATATACATTCTTTGTTTTTTGACAAAATATACATATTTTGCTTTTGACAAAATATACATATTTTTTTTTGACAAAATATACATATTTTGTTTTTTGACAAAATATACATATTTTGTTTTTTGACAAAATATACATATTTTGTTTTTTGACAAAATGTAAGTTGTGGTCAAATTGACAGTGTCACTCTTATAACTTCCATAATTGGTAGGAAGAGGTTAGAATTACCCATTGACCCACACATTATGATTTATATGAAACAGCACATAACTTTTGTTAGAAGCATATTTTTACGTTCAAACGTCTCCATGAATTCATTTTTTTTTTTAATACCTTAAGTTTGTTTTTTGTTTTTGTTGGGAAAATATATTTTCCAGCACGTAGTATGGTCAAATTGACCCCCAACCCCTCCACATCATTTGCTGAAGATGTAAAAATTTGTGCTACATATTCATAATCTTTGTCTTACTCACATCCCTGATTCTGTGTTTTCATGTGTTAACTAACGCAACTATCATTAGAACCGTTATGTATTTTCCTCGTACATACGATATGGTACGTGTTACAGCCTTACTTGGTTTATAATTTAGACAATTGCGCAGCAGCCTTATGAGTATTATTTATTTCTTGTTATGACAAAAAGGTGTATATTAGGTCAATTTAAAGCAAGGAATTTGCTTTTTTATTGACAAAAATGTTGGAACAGTGAAATTTGATCTGGAACAGTGTTTTTAAGAGAGCACTGTTCTGTGGAACTGGTGAAAAAGTTAAAAATTTACCTCTGGTAACCACTATTTCTTCAAAATATTCATTGGAAAAGTGAAAGTCACATTATTTTATTTAAAGTTCAGATAACCGCTTTCTCAACTGTGGCGTACGCTTGTTTATTGAAAGATGTGACATTGCAAGTTTGTAGAGACCCCCGCAGAACTGCCTGTGTAAACGCGTACAAAGTAATTACAGACCTAAAATGTTGGAAAAAGTTTGGAAATTCATCCTCAGATATCTCAGATACAGAAGATTCCTTTTGAGAACTTGGCAGAGATATTATAGACCCCCATAGTATATCTGAAGATGCAATCATTATAGACCCCCATAGTATACCTGAAGATGCAATCATTATAGACCCCAATAGTATACCTGAAGATGCAATCATTATAGACCCCAATAGTATACCTGAAGATGCAATCATTATAGACCCCAATAGTATACCTGAAGATGCAATCATTATAGACCCCCATAGTATGCCTGAAGATGCAATCATTATAGACCCCCATAGTATACCTGAAGATGCAATCATTATAGACCCCATAGTATACATTATGATGCAATCATTATAGACCCCCATAGTATACCTGAAGATGCAATCATTATAGACCCCAATAGTATACCTGAAGATGCAATCATTATAGACCCCATAGTATACCTGAAGATGCAATCATTATAGACCTTCATAGTGTACCAGAAGATGCAATCATTATAGACCCCCATAGTATACCTGAAGATGCAATCATTATAGACCCCATAGTATACCTGAAGATGCAATCATTATAGACCCCCATAGTATACCTGAAGATGCAATCATTATAGACCCCAATAGTATACCTGAAGATGCAATCCAACTATAAATGTTTGAGATATTACTAGGGAAGTTAGCCACTCTGAGCCGACTGAAAACAAAGTTCCAGACCTATAGGCCTATGTACATGTATCACAACAAACCCTTCGCGAACCCCTTCACAACACTGCAGATTTAAGGTAACTTACGAATACATTTTGGAATTGCCTCTCAGTCTCATCCAGCACATGTACCGATTCATACAATTTTTTCCTTTTCGTCTTAGCTATACCATCGTGCGATTTATTTCTTAAAAATTGCCAAAAGAAAGCTAATTGTTTAGGCCTTCAACTGGTCTCAAGCTAGTAGTTAGCCAATAAATACACACATACACGCATTGTATGTGTAGGTTTACGTATGGTCAGTCGGAGATGAATGATATCACTGTCCAACTGGACACATCAGAAAATTTTAATAACAAAAATTAGAATAGGAAGTTAAGTCGTTTATATGAGCGGCAAAAAATGGTTTTTCTAAGATTGTTAAAGACTGATTTTTTTTTTAACTACATGTGTATTAGAAAGTTGTTCCAAATTAAAAAATACATCAGTTGATTCTATGAATGCTATATGTCACTGTTGTCACACCAGTCCTTTAAACAAGCAACAAAATATACACAAATTACATGTTCCAGTATGGTAAATAAAGTAAACGTTGTAAGAACACAAATATTTAAAGGTATACGATAAAAAGTATAAAAAAAAAAAAATTGCTTCTATTCCATAGCAGGGGAACAATGTGGGATTTCTCCCTCTGATTATCTCTGTTATTTTATTATTTTAGATTAGTTTGGTTTTTATTTTGGATTAGTTTGGTTTTATTTTGGGTTAGTTTGGTTTTATTTTGGGTTTTGGTTTTTATTTTGGGTTGGTTACGGTGGAAAAGGAGAGAATAGAGACAGGGTGGAGGACGTTGGCAGAAGAAGCACGGGTTAGGGCAACCAACAGGAAAGAATGGAGAAGTTCGGTGGAGGCCCTATGTGCCACCAGGCATGCGGAGGATAGGTGAAGGAAGGTGTGAAGTTTTTTATTTACTGGATTAATTTTTTGGGGAGTATATGATTTGGGAGCATGTTTGCAGTTGCTAGGTACTGCCTGACCTGGAACTTGTTTGCAGCTGCTAGGTACTGCCTGACCTGGAAAAAATAAACAGAGAACACATTTTTTGTTTGTTTTGCACTTAAATTTTGTTGTAAATTTCGATATTTCCATAATTCTTGTCCTTTGGATGTAGATTTTGTTGAAAAGGAAATTGGTAAAAAATTAAAAATTTTAGTCTTATATGAGACATGCTTAAATTAATTGTAGTGGTATTTGCATATCGTATATGTCTGGTTTCTAGAGATAATCACAGACGCGTTCATACTTCAGATCATTATGGTTCAGAAATGTCAGAGTTGAACGTTACGCTGATGACGATAGCAAACTTTCGTCATCGACATTTTGTGCAAAATAAACTTTTGATTAAAAAGAAGGTGCAATCTCAAGATTCCGATTTTGTTTCTTGTTAAACCATCTGGGGGTTGTTGTATTCATTTATCCTGCCAATCTTGTCATAATTATCTTCTGTGTTATATAGGAAGCCAAATTCACACCTGCTGTTAAAATGACGAAAATTTATGAAAAAAATAATAATACAAAATGAACCTAATTAAATTGCTTCAGAGAACCAAGTTTTCAGGCTAAAACTTATATCAAAATTGGACTAATCATTTTATGTAATCAAATTGCTTGTCCAATGTTTCTAAAATATTATTTAAATTTGTGTGGTTTCTTCCATGTGATTTGGCTATGTAATTACTAACTTGTGTGTATTCTTTGAATGAAGTATGTAGAAGTTTTCCATGACGCTTCTCCAAATAAACCCGATTCATATTTGATCCCAAGTCTTTGGCAATCCGGCAGGTTAACCGCAAGGCACTTGGCTCTTTTGCCATACAGACACTAAAATCCTCAGTGTGCCTGAGAAAGAATTCTCATTATATTATTTTTTAAACTAGCAGGTGGTCCCTGAGGCACTTCAATGAGGATGGAACTATAGAGGTAGGTAGAATGATTGAGCAGACACAACCTTGACCTGGTGGTTTGGCTGCATTGTGCTGTATGAACTTTGTTGTGGGGAAAAGGTGTAGGGAGAGGCACTGTGACTGTCTCTATGGGTGAACCTGGGGATGTCTTAAATTGCACATATCTGACAAACTCAAGCTGGATTTTGGGAGCTTTATTATTGTCGAGGCCTATGATTTCAGAATCTGTGGTTTGGTAATGAAGTGAGAAAACATTTAAAAATATGGAAGTATTAACTGAATGTATGTATCTCTGACATTGGTATAAATGAATAAACAAAAGGTCTTATCTAATGTAGAAGCTTGCCTTCATAGCTGCAGCTTTATTTCTGGTTTGTTGAATATTATGGTTTTGTGCACCAGCATGATTTTGTGAGAATTAAAATGATGTTTTAAAGATTTTAATACAACTTGCTTTTTAGCTTAAGTATCTAGTGGGATTTCAGTGAAACAATTTGACAAAACTTTGTATCTGGGAATGACGACATGAATATCGTATGAAAGGTTTATCAATCTTTGACTGGTTTTGTTCTTGATATAACTGAACAAATTATGTGTGACTTAAATTTGTTTTCTTTTATATCGCTTGTACAATTGAATGTACCCCACATTTCAGATTTTGTAGTTTTTGTCTTTAAACCCTGTAAAAAACATGAAAAAAGCAACAAAAAAATTATTTAAAAAAAATCATCAAAATCGGTCAAACATTGACCATTTTACAGCTTTTTGAGGATTTTTGTGCAAATATGTACATTTTTGTGTTACTCTTGTGATGTAGGAACAGAACATAAGTCTCTATTTTCTTATGTAAATCTATTGTTTTTTACCCGTCTGTTATTTCTCTTGGGGAAAACAAAGATAACTCTAATGAAGAGGGATTTGATCTTTATCACACCTCGTGCCAATTTCAAGCTGGAGAAGGTATTTTGAACATTTTCAGGGTCTGAAATTAAGGGTAGAAATATGAAGTAATAACAAAAGCATTTTGGAGAATTTTCCTGTTCATTCATCACATTTTATCAATTAAAAATAATAATAATAATAACAACAAATCTTCTGACTTTTGTACCTGTCCTTATACCCTTGAAGAATTCTTCCAACTTTGGTCAGCCATATTTTTCTCTATACCTTGAAGAATTCTTCCAACTTCAGTTACCCATTTTCTCATTATACCTTGAAAAATTCTTCCAAGTTTGGTTTGCCATTTTCTCAGATACTACAAGTGCTTTTGATGTTGTTTCAATACTATTCTGTTCAGAACTGAAAGCTCTCTCTCTCTCTCTGATACGTGTAAATATCTGTACATATACCTTTAAATTCATACTGTATTTATCCATCCGTTTACATGTATGTAGGCGGAAGTTAGTATAGATCATGTGATATTGTGAAGGTTGGCCAAATGCTTCAGGAAGTATTGATTATCTTAATCATTATCCCCAGGAACCAAAACAGTTGGTTTGCAGTATTTAATCACTAACCTTTGAAAACCTATTTGATGCATTGGATACCTCTAGCAGTGCATTATTTAATAGGGAGAAAAACATACTTTTTGTTTTGATTGTTGTAATTCAAAAATTTGAAAACTGCTTGATAAGTGATAGTCTGGACTCTAAATGCAGACTTTATGGGCGGGATTTGTTAATTGAAAATGAGGGGGAGTCAAAAGTGGGGGAAAAATCTCAAAATAATGCTAAGATGCAAAAAAAAAAACAATATACAAAGATACAAATTTGAAAAAATGTATGTGTGTGTGGGGAGGGGGAAAGTGCCCCCTTTCCCCCTCAAATCGTGCCTATGTCTGTAGGTAGCAGGGTTGAGTCCTGCTGTCCCAGAACTGACCACGCACTACAACCAGGGTGCTGTTATGTGTTCTAAATAAGAGCTCCTGCCACAATGAGTGCAACTATTGCACACAAGGAGCACAAAGATCCTTTTTTATATCACCTTGTCAATCAGTCTCCAGAAATGAATTCTTGGCTTGGCCCAATACTGTGTAGTTGTTTGGCCCAATACTGTGTAGCTGTTTGGCCCAATACTGTGTAGCTGTTC
>JAIGNY010001051.1:485000-570000 GCA_020152595.1 Chiridota heheva
ATATGCTGTAAAGTACAATGGATCTTATGTAGTTGTGTCTGAAGAAATATAAAGAAGAAAAAGCCCAGTGAGTTTATGGTTAAAAGCTTGAACACAGCTTGTTTTGTCAAAGAATTTGAAATCAATATATACAGTTGGCCAAATTTTGTTGTAGACTTTAAAGTATTAGTTCAGGGGTCAAGCATGTTTATTTGATATGAAAGAGGACTTTAAATGAAACAAAATGGTGAAGAAAGCATTTAAAAATCTTATTCCGTTAAGGAGATAATCAACTTTAAAGTTTGGTATCGTTTCTGTAGAAATGACTAAAATCAGACTTTTTTTGATGCCACCGCCTCAAGATTTATCATATCTTAATATATTTTAAAGAAAGTTTATTTAATTTGTCCACTATTTTCATTTATTTTCCCTCAAAACTTTCTTTAGGTAGTATATTATAAATAGTCTTCCTAGATTCAGTGTTACTATTTTTTTGACATATCCTATGGTTTTTAAGCCACAAAATTGTAGGATAAAATATGATAGAATACATAAACACTTTGAGGAGTCGAGGCTATGACATCACAACTAGTCTGATTTCAGGCATTTCTACACATATAATACCAAACTTTAAACTTAAAAATCTCCTTAATTGGCGTAGTTGATAGCTCGTTTGGGTCATTAAGTTGGGGTGAAAACAATGAATAGAGCCTACCCTGAATTGGCTATCCTATCATGCATATACCACAATTGAGGCTATAAAATAACCAAAGTGTAAACAAGCAAAATCTACCATGAGTCCACTGCCACGTTACACGCATGAGCATGAGCTGGCCTGCAGTAATATTATCCACAATAACTTGCCTATTCTGGAGAATAGGCAATAAACTATTCACGAGTTTATTCTTGATGTGTATTTGTTCAGGAGTCAAGTAAGTGGTCCATCTTTGACAGAGGCACTATGAAAGAAATTTTTAAAGGATTAGTTCAGTGGTCACGCATGTCCATCTTATATGAAAGGACTTCAAAAGAAACAAAAATGGTGTAAAAAGCGTTCAAAAATCTTATTCCGCTAAGGAGATCTTCAAGTTTAAAGCTCTGTCCTATCTTGTAGAAATGACTGGTGCAGTGAGTTGGCATATACATCCTCACATTTTTAACAATTGTTAATGTATTTCTATTTTTTTCTTTTCATTATTTAAATTATCCTTCCTTGCTTTCTTCAGGCAGTATATTATTAATTCAGTTTTAATACTTTTTGACATATTCCATTGTTTTTAAGCCACAAAATGGCAGACCAAAATATGATAGAATATATAAAGAATTTAAGAAATCTGAGGCTATGACATCACAACTAATCAGATTTTGGTCGTTTCTACACAATTGATACCAAATTTTACACCTAAATTTCTCCGTAACGGAATAAGATTTTTTAATGCTTTTGTCACTATTTTGTTTCTTTTGAAGTCCTCTTTTATATAAGATATACTTGCTTGACCCTGAAAGTATTCTTTGAAATCTTTCTAGTTATATTTTGTTTTAATGATTGCCACAGGAAGTGTATTTGTGGGATGCTATTATTGATTAATTGTGCTTCATTAATTGTGATAATTAATTATTTGCTCAGAATGGCCAGTATATTAGCCAGTTAGCAGTATGAGTAAAATATATCATAGTTAAAATCAAGTCGTGTTGTAAGAATGCAAAATTCATCTTGATTTTATACAGCAGTATTTTGCTGTTAGTTTGTCTGTTTTCAATTTCAATTTCACTCAAAAGCAAACATTGATGATAAAATTTATATCATATTACAGTTGAGGCTTAAGTTTCTTAAGCTTACTTGTAAAACAGTTTTCACATTTTCAAATGATATTGAAGCTCCAATAAGCAGTGGGGCAACTTTAATCCTAGCATGCCTGGGTGCCCGTGGGGATTTTGGCCTCTGCAGCGATGTTGGAATTAGTCTTATACCCACCTCCAAAACATATATTGAGCTACTACGCCATTTATGTCCTAGCATCACAACCAATGGCACCGCTGGGGGTTTGATATTTAAGGGGGGCACAAACCTTTTTGTCTTTTGGTCAAAGGGCCTGCCTTAGGGTCCAGGGACAAGCCATGGTGGGGGCGAAGACCCAGTGAAAGTTTTAGATGCCTCATAAAGACTGAATGAATATGTGCAGTACCCGGCTTTTAAAAAACTAAATTAGGATGATTAGGAATGATCTAGTATAGCAGCATACAGTTTTGCAATGATACATACTACCCCCTCCCCCTCCCCCTTTCCCTCCCTGATGGCTTCACTGATCACAACAAAATTATAGCTACGTTTGAATTTCCCAAAAATAAATTAAACATCAAACATTCTTTCCTACTCAAATTTACTACCCACCAATAAAAACAGGCCGTAATATATGTTGAGCTACTACATTATTGATGTTCTAGTTTTGTCCATTTGGAACATCTTGCAATTAGCTTTGTTGTAAGATTTGATTACAGCACTTGAGCAGGATATCAGATATAGAAAATTAAATGTAAAATGGAGAGATGTAAATTTGACTTGTTACTATCAATGCTTAGCAAGACCTAATCTTACTTATTTCAACATATCTTCTAGTATCAGTCCCTGTCTGCGGTTGTTTACTTAAGAAATAGTGACAGATTTCTTTGCTTAGAAGTCATTTGGGTCTAATTGAGTTTCCTGTACTCTGGTCGGATATCATTTTAATTTAGTAAAATAAACATTGCCATGATTGTATTTATACTGATACAATTTATTTTTCCATCAGAAAGTTGACTTGTGTTCTCGTTTCAACAAGTTTCACTTTCGCATTCAGGGATTACTTTTAGTGCCGACTTTTTTTAATTCCTTTTAGATTCTGGATACCGGGTATTTTCAAGTAAACTTGTAATCTAACTTTAAGACATATTAGCTCCTGAAGGAAACAACGGGGATTCTTTTCATTTCTATTTCGTATCAGTTTCTCGTAACGCATAATTTCACAAAGTATCATTACCCTTACCGGCTAGTCAAATTCTTTAGGATGCAGCTAGAGACTCTGCCCTGATCTTGTTTGGACCGGGTTGGTTTGGTAATTATTTCTGCCCACCCAATCTACTTGTGGACCCCTCTGTCACCTAACTAACCCAACCTCTTTCATCTTACCATATCTCTCGAGCCCCAACCTGGCCCATGAACACCCAGTAGCACCCACTGTCACCCTTATTCCATCATTCACCACTATAGCCAACCTCTGTGCCAGACACTTCTGAAAGCCAAAACAAAATGGCTGCTTCAGTATATGCTTTTTGTAATTTTTGCTGAAAATTGAGGGGTGGGGGTGGGGGGTTGGCACGTACCACTTTTTCAAGAGTTGAGGGGCCATGGCCTCCACTTTCTCCTATGCTGATTGGCTCATATTCTACCTTCTTTCTCATCTACCCATTTAAAAGAACTCTTAAGCTACCTTCTGAAAATGATAGGTTGGCATTTAATCTTCTTCTTCAATTTCTCTTCTTTCATCTAAAAGTGTCTTAAAAGTGTGACATCCCATAGAAATAATTTCAGTGATATTTGGTATGACATCACACTGTATATTGCACTGGTCAACACACTTATGAAATCTTTTAGATATAATAACTCCTAAACAGAATAAGATACGAATATGGATTTTTCACTAGTTATTTTCTTTTGATAGTCCCCTATCATGGCAATGCAGACACAAATTTACAGGAATATTTTCTTTAAAAACTGGAAGATTTGAATCACACTGTTCAACTAAATTTTTTCTCCCACATTCAGCCTTTCCCTTTTATCTCCCTTACAAACCCTCCATTTCCTCACCATCCTAACTATGACACCATCATTTATTAACACCCTCTTGGCACATTTGACTGACTGTGGCTGGTGCCGTTAAACATCAACAAACCAAACCTTGAATCACCTTAGCTACTACAAACTCTTCAAAACAGATAGCTTAAAACTGTTTACCTCTTAAGTGATGTGGCTTTGATCTTGGGAAATTATTCGTCCATCTCACTAGCTTGTTTCTAAAAAAGAAATAACTTTTAACCTAAATATCCCCTTTGTTGTACTTACCACTGTCTTTAATTTTAATGCTTAAAGGACTATGGACACCAGCAAATGTTATATCATTGGTCAGTATTTTAGATTTTGAATAGGATGCAATGTGGGATGAGATGCCATGTGGGGTATCGGATGGGATATCATGTGGGACATAGAGTGGGAGCTGTGTGGTACATGGGGTGAGATCCCATGTGTGGCATAGGGTAGGAGGCCATTTGAGGCACATGTGATGTCATGTGGGTCATAAAGTGGGATGTCATTGGGACATGGGGATTGATAACATGTGGGACATATGGTGTGATTTATTGTGGGACAAAGGTGGGATGCCATATAGGACATCAGGTAGGAAACTACTGATGCAGGACATAAGATAGGATGTCATGGGAGACAAAGGGAGGGATGCCATGTGGGACATAGGGGAAAACCTTTGATGCAGAATATGAGGTGGGATGCCATGGGTGACAAAGAGAGGAATGTCATGTGGGACATGGTGAAATGCCATGTGGGACATGGAATGGGATGGGATGCCATGAGTGACACAGAGTGTGATATAGGGTGGGATGCCATGTATGGCATAGGTTAGGAGATCATGTGGGACAGGGTAGGAGGCCGTGTGGGACATGAGATGTGATGCTATGTGGGACATAAAATGGGATGTCATTGGGACATAGGGAGGGACACCATGTGGAACATGGTGGCTTCAAATGTGGGACATAAGGTGAGATACCATGTGGGACATTGGGTGGGAAACTACTGATGTGAGACATGGTGTAATGACATTGGGGACATAGGGAGGAATACCATGTGGGACACAGGGAGTGATGCCATATGGGACATAGGGAGGGATTCCATGTGTGACATATGGTTGGATATAATGTGGGACATTGGATGAGATGTCATGTGGGACATGGGATGCCATGTGGGACATAGGGTGAGATGCCATTTGGGACATATGGTGAATTGCCATGTGGGACATGGTGGAATGTCATAAGGGGCATGGGATGGGATGGAATGTTTATGTGGGATGCCATGTGGGACATGGGATACCTAGTAGGACATGGGATGCCATCTGGGACATGGGATGTCATGTGGGACATGGGATGCCATGTAGGCCATGTGGGACATGGGATGCCATGTGGGACATGGGATGCCATGTGGGACATGGGATGCCATTTGGGACATAGCATGCCATGCGGGACATGGGATACCATGTTGGACATGGGATGCATATGGGACATAGGATGCCATGTGGGACATAGGATGCCATGTGGGACATAGGATGCCATGTGGGACATAGGATGCCATGTGGGGCTTAGGATGCCATGTGGGACATAGGATGCCATGTGGGGCTTAGGATGCCATGTGGGACATAGGATGCCATGTGGGACATAAGATGCTATGTGGGACATAGGATGCCATGTGGGACAAAGGATGCCATGTGGGACATAAGATGCCATGTGGGACATAGGATGCCATGTGGGATAGTGTGGGAATCGGGATGCCATCTTTATAATTGGGCGGGTCATATGATATGGGTGTCAATTTGCATAGGCTTGCGAATGATGGCGGTATTTACCGTTCTAGTTACAATTGGGCAGATCATATGATATGGGTGTCAATTTGCATGGGCTTGCGAACCATGGCAGTATTTACCATTCCAGTTTATTTTCATATACTATGAAAGAAACAATTTGGTGTAAAAATCATGTTCATATTATTTCCCATTTATGAGTCATTGTATTTCAAAGATTGTGTGAGTGTGGTGAAAAGTGACCTCACAGTGTACAGTGTGATATCATCAAGGCACTTCCAAGACAATTCTTTAATGTATAAACTTCTATAAAACAACAAAATGTTTTTTTTAGTTAGTTTATGGGCAGATGGGCAAAGCACGCTCTTATAAAGTGTATGTTATATTCCCATCTGAATAAATAAGCAAAAAATGCTTTGTTTAATTTAGGAAGAGGTAAATAATTTTCAAAGAAATACATGAAAATAATCTTTGATTTGCCTTTATGACATCACACTATAAATGGTGAGGTCACTTTTTAACACACTTGCACAATCTTTGAAATAAATAACTTCTAAACAGAACAAGGTATCAACATGCTTTTCCCACCAAATTGTTTCTTTATTAGTCCTCTTATGATATATGAAAATTGAAAATTCATGGGAAAATTCCTTTAAGGGTATTTTGGCGCGATATAACCATAAAGAACTAGTGAACACACTATGTAAACCTTGAATCTTTTACTTCCACTCTTTGGGGTTATTGTACATGTATAATTTCACTGCTGTGTGCCCCAGTACACCAGTGCTTTCTGGCTTTCATGATAAAAAGGTTGGAATACTTTCGAACAATTGTGAACAAGTTTGAAAAGCATTTTATTTGTGAATTGACAAGGCAGCAGAGTGCAAACATTCTCCTTGTGGTCCGTCCTCTTTGTTCATTGTCTGTGTAGTGTGTATCCACTTCCAAACAGGATTTAATTTTGGTAAGTCAGAATATTCCATCAAGTCTCTATTGCCTGATCGTACACTGCTACCTACAGTAGTGCAATAATAAGCTACTGTAATGTAGGATCCCAGACATGTCGCAGCTCGGTTTATGTGATGATGAAGTGCATCAATGCCCTTTGAAGAGGGAGGGTATATAAGAAGGGAACATGACAAATTTGTTTTGCGTTTGCCTTTTGCAAATGGAGTCTATATAATGTGAGGAAGGAATCAGGACAGCCTTGTTTTGCTTATGTTATGGAAATGTGAAATTGTACGTTCCATGAATGCAGAAAAATATGATCTTTCGGAAGGAATATGAATGGATTTATGTTTAGACGAAGCTAGTATTAAAATGGAAATACGGGTGGAGAATTTTGACTTGAATATATATATATATATATATATATATATATATATATATATATATATGTATGTATGTATGTATGTACTATGTATGTGTGTGTATGTATTGTATGTATGCATGTATGTATGAACTATGTATGCATGTGTATATATGTATGTATGTGTGTGTGTATGTATGTATGTACTATGTATGTGTGTGTATGCATGTATGTATGTACTATGTATGTATGTGTGTGTGTATATGTATGTACTATATATGTATGTACTGTGTATGTATGTATATGTGTGTGTGTGTGTGTGTATGTATGTGTACGTATGTACATGCATTTAATGCATGTATATATGTGCATTGTGCATGTGCATTTTGTGGAAGCAAAAGATTATTTTCAAACGGTATGGAATTTTTGCAGCAAGATTGCCACTGGAATATATTTTGTACAGATCTGTAACAGTCTCATTAAAGTGTTGGTACAGTAGGAACAGACTGTAAACAAATACCTTTAAACTGGGAAATTGTGCATTTTATAGTGTGGGATAAGGATTATCTTGTATAGGATATTATTGTTAGGACAGATTTACATCATAATGTGAGTTAGAGGGTGTATCATTATCAGACCATAGGGAGGCTGGAGGAATTGCAACTCATTAGCGTCAGATTAATGATTGAAAGACAAACATCAAGTAAGAGATTAATTCCTCTGATTTCCTTGCTAAGTAATAATCAAAGATTTAACATAGCAACCCCTGAGCGATTCTTATAATATAATACGCCCAGGTTTAATACTTGAGTTTTTTGAAGTGCCAGCGAAGCACCATAATAATTATGTATCAATTATCAGATCTGATCTTATCTTACATATGGGAGAAAGTGTGTGTAAAATCTAATGCATTTTGTATCAATCCTCCTTTCATGCAGACACTGCCACTAAGTCTTCACTGCAGTAGGGATCGACTTACACCTCCCTGGTCCCACTCCCATTGGCAAGTTTAAAAATCTCTCTTCCTCCCCCTTCCTCCGGGACATATCCTAGCCTACCGCCACGAGTGTATACATACATGTCTACTCTGCATTTCTGCTCTGCTGACATATTGCTCTACAGTTACATGCAATGCAATTTGGACTGGAATTTCATCTATACACCTGCCAAAAATATACATACTGTAGCTTTGTGTGTTCCAAGCGCGAGATTTTAAAACCAGTCCTTGTTACCAGAACAAATGTACTATGCGAGTTGAAATGTGTGTAAAAAGTGATGCAGTGAGTGTATGTATGTATGTATGCATGTCCAACCATTTATAAAGCACTTCTTCCTAAAGGTTGAAAAGCACTCAAGGAACTTGCATAAAGATAGTGAATGGGGAATTATGTCAAATTGAAGTAAACAAGTAGGATTTCAACAGTCTCTTGTCCAGTTGACTTAGTATTACACACGTCCGAAAAAAAGGAATTCCAAACCATAGGAGGCACTGCAGAAAAGGTGCAGAAAGAAGCCAGCTTTAGTGCAGGTTAGCAGTGCAGGATCAGAATGGGTTAACCAATCAACAGGAAATGCAATGCTCTTAATATTTAGTCCGGTGCTTTAGTTATAAGCAGCAGCAAAAACATCATTGATATACCTTTCTGGCATAGCTCCCTCGTTAATAAAGTCATTAGAGCGAAGAAGAAAATATAATTAAAAGAAATAGGAATTAACCGTCATTGTCACTGACTGAATAGCCGGCAACCTCACTGGTGATTACGCTGATTGTTTTGCTTTTCACTTCAAAAATGAATTGTGATAAAAAAAAAAAGAAGTTGCTTTGTTTTGAATAGTAAGATTAAAAATGGGTCAAAAAGGCATAGCCTGTGGTTATTATTTTCTGGACTTTTTTGGTTCATGGTCAAAACAGTTCTACCAAAGTAGTACTATTATGAATAGTGCACTTACCAATAGATTGGGTACAGTGGGAGTAAGTATGTTACAAGCAGGGGTTTTTGTCATAATTCTCCCCACTTGTAAATTTTGGAACTCTTGAACTTATTTAAGTAATACACTTTTTCTTGATAAATAGTCAAATTGTTTGATACATTATGGAAGTTCAATGTTTTTGATTAGAGACACATCCTTAATCTTAAGAATTTCCAGTAAAAAAAGATATATTTCAAGAAAAAAAGGGAAAACAAATCAAATCTTACTTTAATTTCAAAATTCCTCTTAAAAGTGGATTTCTGCCCAAAACAATCACAATTACAACCCTATCACTGACACTAACAATTGTTTAATGCAAAATGGGAAAGTACAACTTTGTACAGATTAGCAATAAACAATGCACTTTATTTATCTTCTGTGTTTTATTTCCAATTCTTTGCTGCGTGATGTATAGTCACCAACTTGCAAAGTGTCTTGAAGAGGAATCGTGGGACCTGGGGGAAAAACTGAAAATCCGGGAGCATTGAGGGAAAAATTGAAAATTCGAGCCCCCATTTAATGTGTCCGGTCCTTTATGACCCGGCCTTGCTTTATTCTTTTATCATCCTTTATTCAAAATCAGTCGTGTGATCAATCAACTATCTTGTGTTTTGAAAACTGAAATGGAATGCAATGCAATTCAGCACCTAAGCCAAACAATCCATGATATTCTTGCAACAAGGATTTGGTCCTCTACTACTGTAGTACTTCCATATCTTTCCCTTCCTGCATTTTTCAACAATATTAGATCGTAATCTCCCCATTGGCCTGTATGCCACATGTATATGAATAATAGGACAACAATAGCACTGGTGTGTTTGTGTGTGATAGGCCTGTCATGTGGTTTTTCTGAGAAAGACAGCTTTGGTATTGGCACATGCATGGGTTGTGGTATACAGCTGATTGGGTATGCACATGGAGAATGCCGCTTATTCATCAGTTAAGTCTCCTGAGAAATAAAGGTGTATACTGGAGGCTACAAGGAGTTGTATGTGTAGAACCATGCATGGAGGATACCATGCATGCATGCAGGTAGAGCATAGTTGCTGTCCAGATTGGTAAAGAAAAGAAGGGATAGCTCTGCCAGATTTTAGTTCCTGTTGTGTTGGTATGTATCATGTGTGTGGATATATGTGGAAAGGCTTGGAACTTATTCTGTATTTGTCATCATTGTAGTATAAAGGCTACGTTTAAGTTGATTTGAGTTACCGAGAGGAACAGAAACAGCAGTGTTTCTATTTGTGGCTATTTCATCATTTTTCCCCAAAAACTTCATGATTACAGAATAATTGGAGTGTTAATTCATAATCAGTGGAAGTTGCAATTTGTGGTTATTTTTGTGAGGATTGTTACAACTCTTATTGGAACTAAAATCAGAGGAACCAATGATTTGCCGCACTCTAGGATCATATAAAAAATGGTATAGCTCAGTTCTGAATACGTTAGCAGAATCAGCGACCAACTTAAGAATGGGTTCTGCACTTTTTCATGTTCTGTGACAGTGGATGTTATATGAAATTCAAAAAGCTGGTGGAGTTATGGTGTTCTTATCTTGTACGTTGAAAACGTTCAATTGTTTTATTGCTCCTCTTGCATTTTGTTGTTTGCTATTATTTGACCCTCAACAATTAATTGCTCTTTTGAGGCATATCTTTTTTTTATAAATAATTTTACATAATGTAAACACATGTATAATGTAAGTTCATACATTTGCATAATGTGTGATGTAAGTTTATACATTTGCATAATGTGTGATGTAAGTTTACACATTTGCATAATGTAGCATGTAAGTTTACACATTTACATCATGTTATTGTACCTGATCGTTTTAATGACTGCTGCCCCATAATGGCTGCATGGTTGAGAATAGTTGTGAGACAACAGCATATAAAGGTATTATCTATAAATAGCCCTCAGTGCTATAAATTGATATTATTAATGTACATACATGTGCATAATATTAACACATATGTGCATAATATTAGCACACAGGTGCATAACTTGAATACAATTTGCCTAATGTATGCACATTTAAATATATATTTGTACTTATCAAATATATATATATAATAGATATATTTATATATATATATATATATATATATATATATATATATATATATATATATATATATATATATATATATATATATATCTATATCTATCTATATATATCTATATATATACTATATATATATATATATATATATATATATATATATATATATATATATATATATATATATATATATATATATATAAACTTATGTAATACAATTATATTGTACAGTAATTGATGAAAGTACACATCGTGTGGTATCACAGTGACCTACAAACTTACTTTATGATGAGGATGTCTGTTCTTTGAGATGATGTTTATTTTTACATCTGATGGCCTTCGGTGGTTCAGAGAGAACTATTTCAAGGAATATATGTAACTTCCAAGTACTAGGCTTCAATTTGCATTTCAATCAAAGTGTGGTAAATGATTGCATGAATTTACTCAAGGGCTCATTTCGATATGGTGTTCATTAAATTCACATACATCATCACATGCATTGCAATCCATACCAAGACAAATCTATATATAAGGATGTCAATTCTTTTGTTTTTCAACACAATTTGAAGGTGTTTTGGTATGGGTAGAGTATGTCTGTCAGTTCACGTGTTGTTGGATGATGACTTATTTGATGGTGAGGGTGGGGGACATAGTCAAGAACTGGAGAGGAGACAGGTGAAATCTGGGGAAAAAAGTGGGACAGGGTGGAGCACCTGTCTGCCAGAAGGCTGCCCTTAGGAGATGCCACCAAGGTATCTTATAGAAAAGTGAAAGTGGCATTTCCCTGGTGAAGTCTGGAGGAAAAGTGGGACACCTGTCTGCCAGAGAGGCACCATGTCACCTAGGTACCATAAAGAGTGGTGAAACCAGGGAAGTGGTACTGCACCATCATCCATTCAATGCTTGGTAATGGTTGATAGTAATGTGATCTTCTGAAAATAAACAAGTTAATTATGTTTTCCCCCTTTTTTTTTGCTAGATTCGAGTATCAAAGACGGGTTATTTCACGAATTCAAGAAGTATGGTCAGGTGACAGCCGTTACGGTGCAGGGAAATGGAGATGAGAGGAAAGGGATTGTGTTTTTCAAAAGGTAAGGACCTGTTTTTGCATATAGTATGTACATTGGCGGCAGTGTTAGGGATGCAGCCATGTCACACCATTGTCAGTAACATAAGGCTTTTACATATCAGCAGCTCTGATAATACAATATAGAACGCTATATCATCAATTATATTTCAGTATCATTACCACCAAGATATATTTGTCACATCATTTTGTCGGACACTGTTATGTCACTTTCCTCAGCAGCATCAAACATTTTTCTTTGTTTTTCTTTTTTGTTGTTGTGATATTTGTCTATTAGCAATTTTAGTTTCATGTTGAGTTCTGTCCCGATTATGTTGTTATATTGTACACTAGCCTCCTGATCCTTGTGTGGATAATATAGGCCTGTGCTCTCATCATGGGCATTTTCCAGTCTCCTTGGATCACAGTGGATTATTAAATGGATTATTACGGGATTATTTCTCTCGCACTGGATTTATTGGATTTTACCATGGAATATAATTGGATTACATTTATTGCGTCGTCTTTGCTTCATCTGAGGATCCTGTGAATATAACCTTGTGGAGGTTATTCATTAAACAGGTATGCTTGTTGTCATGGTGAGAGAACAATGTATGAAGAATTAGTCTTATAATGTTATTCATTTAAATTTGTTGTTTTACTCAACAACGTATATGTCAACATACTGTGTTCTCTGTTTTTCCTGTCTGTATCACCACATAAGATAGTGGATAGGGTCTTTGAATAGGACCGGTAGAGAAAATGTACTGTAGATCTTTAAAAAAATATATATATAAATATAGAAAAAGCTCCCAAATAGTAAAATAAGTAGATAAATAGCAATCTCAGTTATTGAGATTTAATACATTGTGATTGTGTGTAAATGCTATTGTTGAATGGGTAGACTTCTGCTACTATAAAATGCAGGGTCACATATTTTCCTGCCAAAATTTTCTGATCAAGAGCGGTTTATTCTGATAGTGTAACAAGTTCTCCATGCACTCTATCACCCACATGTACCCTATCACCCGCATGTACCCTAATCTCATTCATGCCCCATCTTGATTTATGTCATTTGCGAAGATAAAAGGGTTATTATTGGTTTCTTATCATGTATACACACATACAGTATCATAACATTGTAGGGTCTATGACAAGACTAGAGGACTTGGGGGTAGAGGACTTTTGTGGAGAATTTTAAACAAATACATACGATATGGCCCAATGTCCCCCACATTCCGATGGAAAATTACGGCCCTCAGACCCTAGCTTGATTTTAAAAAAGGGCAGGGTGCTAGACTTGTAGAGGAGCACATCAATGCAAGCTTGAATGCTGCATCTTTTCGGCGTGGAGTCCAGGGGCCTTCTTAAATAAAGCTCAGTCCCATGGTGAAGAAGCTCTGTGATTTTAGCTATAATCATACCTCAAAATGAAACTATTCTGATTGATAAGGACCATTCATAAGCCAAACAGGACAAGTGCTTAATATAATATCATTTTGTGTTCTGTATCCATGTAAGGTATTTCATTTATGAGATTAATTAAGATAATATTAAGTTAACACATTTTTTTCTTACGAGGGGCAGGGCGGATCCAGAGGGAGGGGAGCAGGACGGGCCCACGGAGGGGCAGGGTGGGCCACCCTTGTAAAATAGCAAAGCTGGTGAACACAATTGGATTTATGTGTTAATTTATTTCAATTTCAAGAGTAACAGCATGGAGTATAGGTTTGAATAATATATAAATTTCAAAGCATTAGTTTAGGGTCAAGGCTATTTAAAGGGGACTTCAAAAGAAACAAAATGGTGAAGAAAACATTCAAAAATCTTATTCTGTTAAGGACAAAAGAAACAAAATGGTGAAGAAAGCGTTACAAAAATCTTCTTCCATTATGCAGATATCTAAGTTTAAAGTTTGGTATCATTTGTGTAGAAACAAGTTCAACTGAAATCAGACTAAGCTTGCACGGTTTTGCCTCGACGTGGAACCGGTCTGTTTCCAAAACTAAAACCAGTTTTAACCAGAAAATCGGTTTTTTTACCCATAATGTAAACAAGCCTCATTAAAGTGCATTACAGTCACTACATGCACTGTTATATAGTAGCAGCTAACAATGTTTGTATCACAGTATTTTCTGTAAATGTTGAAAATGATAACAGAGGCATTGGTTTCAAACATTTAACAATGATGGGCAATATTTTTGGTGACTCACAATCATATAGAATGGCAAAACACATTCGTATTTGATCATTGTTTGTTCTTTCTATTTGTGAAATGATATGCAGAGCGGAGTGCAGAGACAATATTATTAATTTATGCATACTAACAGGCTATCACCTAATGGGTCCGCAAGAAACATATATAAACTGGCTTTACTTTGAACCAATGAAATCATTTAAGTTTGTACCCCCAAACGAATCACACGTGCCGTGGGTCAATTACATACACACATGATTGGAACGGAAGATTCCATCGCTAGCCTATTATGAGGAAACATAATTACAGGGAAAAAGCCTCCGGATAAAATTACCCCCTTCCTTCATCATGCTTCCCTCCACAACCACATTCAGTTCTCTCCTAGCCCTGCCCCCTCCCTGCCTGTCCTCTTCCCCGTCCCCTGCCCCCTCCCCTACCTCTCTACTTTTGCCCCCTTTTTGCACCCATGCACTTCCTCTCTTAATCCCAGCTTCCTGGCGTTTAGTCGCAAGTGTTTCTCTCAGTCTCCCCCTATTTTATTTTCTTCCTACCTTTGGAATGATCTAAACTCTCAGACACAATTTGACCCTCGCTGTCGTGGTGCCGTTAAGCCTTCATCAAACAAACAAATTACGGAGAATGGAAGAAATTTTTGAAAAACAAAATGCATGAAATCCTTTGTTCTTTTTTAATCTGAACAATTTTGACCACGACAGTTGTTCAAAAGAATATTTAAAACATGAAAATAAAATGGAAAGAAAACAAATGTTTTGAGGAGATGAATGGTTGTTTTTTCTTGCGATCTAATTGTGAATTATATACCAGCTTTCTTGATAAGTGATACTGATAGCATTGGGATAATTTATCTTTCTTTTGCATCATGTTATTTCATAACAATCACAAAATTTCACTTTCCTTTTGCATCGTGATATTCCATAGCGATCACACAATTTCACTTTTAAACCATGCTATTTATAGCGACGGGTTTTTCCCAGATTCAAACTTTAAATAAAAACTTTGGAAAATATGATACACAGCATCAAGAAACAAATTATCGGCCCTTATTGGTAGCCAAGTGAAACAAATATAAATTATGCTAACTTGTTGTTACTGGCATGTTTGAAAAAATCACCCCTTGCGATGATTTACATACAGTGGGAATAAAGTTAACTTTTTTGACCAATGCAAGGGCAATGAATTACCATGTGCAGAAGTCACGCTCATGAGTCATGATTCATTCATAAGTTCCATATCCAGTGGCTGTCATGCCCATACACAATAATGTGTTGTAACTTGAAGTTGTCTTGCACAGTAAATGTTGGGTGGGGTTGCTTATGAGTGAATAGTCTTTGCAGGACATACGAACTCGAGAGATAATGTTAGGGACTTTAAATAAAAGGATTATAAAGAAATGAAGGTACAGTTGTTGTGTTCATGGAAATATTAGCCCAGAAAGAAGACAAAGAGACATTATCGAGCGGATTCGAGCCTTTGTTATTACAGGTACATGTTACATTTATGACTATGCATTTCCAAACATTTTCAGTTCTCAATCGTATTATTAATTTAAAAAATCTGCATAAATATCACATATTCCTACAAATATATCAAAAGATACTTACATTTTTACACAAAGCATGAACTTACTTTCTTTACCATCTTTTAAAAACAGTCATTTGGTTTTTCGGTACTTCAAGTTTTTTTAGATTTTTTAGATTTTTTTATCAAACATGAATTAGTCCGAATCTGCCGGTAGACTGTGCAAGCTTAAATCAAGACTAGTTGTGACATCATAGCCTGAGATTCCTCAAAGTCTTTATGTATTCTTATCATATTTTGACCTGTGATTTTGCAGCTTAAAAATTATTGGATATGTCAGGAAAGTAGTAAAACAGAATCTTGTAAGGGCAATTAAATTTACCACAAAATAATTCAAAATAGTAAAGAAGCTAAATTTTCTTTAAAATACATTAAAACTTGTTAAGAATGTGAATATGAGTGCGCCAACCTCCCTTAGTAGACTTACTCACCAGCCATTTCTACACAGATAAAATTAAGAGTTTTATACTTGAAATATCTCTTTAACGGAATAAGTTATTGACATAGTTTTTTCACCATTTGTTTCTTTTGAAGTCTTTTTTTTTTTGTATAAGATAAACTTGTTTGACAACTGAACTAATCCTTCAATCTAAATCAATCATTGTATATTCAGTAGGAGAAATCAAAAATCATAAAGATGTAATTTGCAACAACAGCACAGATATAATGTGTGTGCAGATTTAACGTAAAGAAATAATACTACAGAAAATATTTAAAGGTAATGAAACTAAGAAAATGTGTTACAAACTAATGCATATGATATAAATAAAGATTAATGTAGAGGCAGAGGGTTTATATGCATATTTAATGCACTGGTAAGCTTAGGAGATATATCAATATCGATATTGACCTATATCGATATGGCAGATATTGAGTTCAAGGGTCGTATTGATATATCAATATTATTTTTTTTCAATAATACACAATACATGAACATAAAAAGCTAAACATGACTATCAAACATCCAAGTATTTTTATCAAACAGCCACAAAAAGTTAATGAATTTCATTTATATCAAAGTTTCAGGCAGTCAGATATGAAAAAACTTTATTAAAACATTAATATTGTGATAACAATTATCCAAAAATCTTTCCAGGAACAAAAAAAAAAAAGACACTTGACTCTCGGAGTACAGAGGCATTGTGCAATACTTCAACTTTTTACTTAATGGCTTACGATGTTCAGACAACAAAAATCATATGATGTTGAATTCTCAAACATCGTGTCAAGTTTCAAAAGGAATACTGAATCTGAATTTTTATATCTAACAGTCATTAATTGACAAATTACTGATAAAACTATGAGGTTTTTCTCACTATTTTGTTTGTTCAGAAAGTCTAAAGTAAAAGTGACAGACTGGTCTTGCCAGATCGATCAGATGATGTACAGTGCAGTAACTACATACACACACAGCATCACTACTGTACAGTACTTTACTATGTACACACATACTATCTACCACTGTTTCTTCTGAGTGACAACACTTGTGCGATAATTGAAGCAGTCTAAAAATTGGACATTATGCATTATACATGGACTTCTGAATGTCTAGAAGTCCATAAAATGCTACCAAAATAATGCGTTTTCAGTAGAACATTCATAAGAAGTAAGTGAGTTATAAAATTTTAAGAAGAATTGGAGCCAATTTTTGTAAGGCATACAGTGTAGGCCTAATACCAGTTCCGCAACATTTTTTGTTAAAGAATATTCTGAGGCCTAAGCTTTTTCAATGTTTCTGTGCTTGATCTTTTGAGATAAAAAACCATGTAAAGAACATTTTTAAACATAGTGGGTGTTTATTTTATATATTTTATAATGCTTAATAATGCCCAAGCTTATGCACAGGGCAAAGGACTTTGGCTGGCCCAACTTTAGGAGGAGGGTCTTTCGTGAATGTGTTTCGTGTTTAAAATGCATGGAAAAAAAAAGAAGAAAAAAAAAGAATGGAAAGTGAGAAAAGTTTACATATATATACTTCCATCGCTGTATTAAAAAAAAGAAAAAAAAATGACCTGTTTTGAAAATGGAATAAACCAAATAATAATGGTCATGCATTAACGGTATTTAAAGCAGTGAGCACAGATTATAACAATGCAAATACTCCATAGAATTTTATCAGAGCCAAGAAAACAAAATAAATGTCCACAAGAGCTTATACCAGATCCCATGCTTTGCTGTTTCACAGGGGCGGCCCACCCTGCCCCTCTGTGGGCCCACCCTGCCCTTCCCCTTATGAGAAAAAATGTTAAAAAAATAATTTAGCAATTGTCCTGTTTGGCTAATGACTGGTCCTTATCAGTCGAAATAGCTTCATTCTGATATGTATTAATATAGCTAAAATCCTAGAGCTTCACCAGGGGATTGAGTCTAAAGGGAGGCGGTAGGCCTCTGGACTCCACACCGAAAAGAGGCAGCATTTCGCACGCACATTAATGTGCCCCTCAACAAGTCTAGCACTCTGCCCCTTTTAAAATCATTTTTTTTTTTTTTTAACACATTACATGGGTTTCCTTGAATTCTTTTTATTGTATACTTGGCATAAGCACCTTAATGCTGGAAATATGTCCTTTCCCCATGCTTCATGTTGATATAAGAAGATGTAGCTAGCAGTATCTTAACTAGAAGATGCTTGTTTGGAAAAGGAAGAGTCAATTTAAACACCATTTGATACACATTCTATAGCCAACTTCCATAACTACATTATTACTCACAAGGAGTCAATGTTGTGTATAGTATTGTTGGTGTATTGCACCATATGCTGATTGAGTAGGAAGTGCAAAAGGGAGTGCTTGAATTAGGAGACTTCCATTTTATAAATAGAGGATATACTGCTTACACTTAAAGATGTATGCACATAAAAGGCAGCAACATTACCTAAATTAGCCATGAAAATAGCAAAAATGCCTATCAAAATGTTTTGAAAATCGACCATTTTATATCTCTTAATTTTTTTAGGTCTTCACATGCAAATTCTATGCAAATTTGTGATATATGAATGGGCATAAATCTCTAATTTCTTACACAAATCTTTTGTTTTTAAGCTGCCACAGTTTCTTAAAAGAGTGGATTGTGTGAAAGAAAGTTTTTGAACAAAGCAAAAAAAAGGTGTAAAGAGTGTTTATATAACAAATATTACCCCTAGTCTCTTATAAGTGTTCTGTATTGTTTTGTGCACAACTGTGCATTAGAAAGGAAAACAATTTATTGCTAAGAAAACCACATGTAACATAGTTTTGATACATGTGTAATGATAATCAAGACAATGGAACTAGTACTACTTTTTTCTCCCATAAATGGTAAATGCTAACATACTTTTAACATACACTTGTAATACCGATCTCTCCATCAAGCATATCTTCATAACCTGTCCCTTATACCAAAACTCCAGATCTCTTCTCTCCTCAATCTCTGACCTTTTTGAAAACAATTCTTTCTCAAACATTACCAACTTCCTCTGCAACAACCTCTACCACCACATATAATCTCCTCCTCTTTCTACACCTTACCTTACTTACCTCCTTTGTTTTTCTTTTCTCTTACTGCTTCTTCCCCCCTTTCTCCCTTACAAACCTTCCTTTCCTCACTATCCTAAATCTTACACCATTATTTATTAACACCCTCCTCGCACATTTGACTCATGACTGTTGTGGTGCCGTTAAACCATGGAGGTACCACTTTAACATTAACAAAGCAAACCAACATACACTTTGATAAGAACGTGCTTTACCCATTTGCTCATGAGCCGTACACTCAAGTAAAAGAAAGACACTTTATTTTATAGACCTAAATCAGAGTTTTCTTGATTCTGTCTTTATGACATCACATGTTACACTGTTAGGTCACCTTTCAACATACTCACACAATCCAATGGGGTAGACAGGTTTTTATTTTGGGTGGTGCGGATCTGGCAGTTGCAGTGCTTTGCGCATGCGGTGTGGGGTCTAGGGGGCCCGCAAAGACTCCTAGTGGGGAAACTATGCATTTTGGTGGACTAGAGGGTGCCTAAAAACATCAAATATTGTGTTTGATCACTACTGTCAATGACTCATTTGAAAAGGTTGGTCTTTTGTTTTTAAACATTTGGGGGAGGGCACCGCCCCCTAATCCCCCCTACCTACGCGCCTGGCACAATCTTTGTCAAACAGATTTAAACATGATTTTTACGCCAAATGTTCCTTTGATATTCCTCCATCATATACACAAAAAGGAAATTTCATAGCATTACCCCTTTAACAATATTCAACACACCCCGCATACATGTCTGATGTTTGTATACCTTAAGTATCATAACAGGAAATGTATCCTTTTAAAGGCTTCGATATCAAAACAGCACTAAAGGGTAGAATGTCTTACATCCTATACCTACGCAGTACAGTATTTTATACATTATGATGTATTATGAAAATGCTATTGCAAAACAACCATCAGGAATTGATTTGACCCTTGTGCATGGCTTAAAAGATAAGTCTGTTCATTGTGTAACTGCTGATCCTTAACAATAGGTCTGTTTTGTTTAGTGAAACTGAAAGGTGGCACAATGAGTCGAATTTAATTTGAACTTCATCAAGAGGAATTCCTGGTGGGCAGTTCACCCTGTGAAGCATACTCAATGCAGACACCTTCACATTGAATATTCTTAGAAGCCTTATTTCTTGTCTTTTTTTTGTGACTATTTTAAAAGAATATATTTGAATAAATCCGTCATACTTTTTAAAAGCTCTGGGTTTGTGTGTTATGGCTGAACAAAGTTGTAGGTATCCAATACTAAATAAAAGAAGCAAATAGTGGGTAATTTGTTACAGTGAAAATTACAAGAAAATTACAAGAATAATAGTAACTAAATTGATAATTTCTAGATTTTTTTCTTTTCATTTCACTTACTAAAATCCAAGTGCTGTTAGACTTAACAAAATTTCCAAATTTTTTGTTTCTAAGATTGTATATGAAAGAGCATACTTTTAGAGCCAATTTGGTACAAAAATCAGGTTGATATTGTATTCCGTTCAGGATATATGGATTTTTCAAGATTTAACAATTGTATTTTGAAGTTTTTGTACAGTATGATGAATTCGTGTTTGATGATGTCATAGAGGCAATTCCATTGCTAATGTTTATGTATTTCTTTGATTGTTGATTGCTTGTTAACAATTTTCCAAAATTATTGAAGTAGGATATATTTGGCAATATGTATAAACACCCAACTTTCTTTAATTTATTTTTCTAGCAGCTTTTACCAATAAGAAAGGATGATAGATTTTAATAAAGTACATAAACTTTGTGGGAGAATGTGTTGTTGTGATGTCATACTGAGCTTTTACTAATTCGTTTATTGGCATTTTTTGTGAACCTTAGAATTTGAATATTTCCTGGTAGGAATAACATATCAATATGATTTTTGTACTAAATTGTTTCTAAAAAAAAATATCTTTCTTATTGAATGGTTATGAAAGGTTATGAAAGCACATGGGAATATTCCTTTAAGTGAACAGTTTGCTGTTAAAATATGACAGGAATGGATATAACTCAAACCTAAAAAAGTTCATGCAAAATAACAATCACTCATATTCCTTCACTGAAAGCATTAGTCACTATGATTAAGCAAGTTTACATTATATTAAAACACTATGGACATCTAAAGACAACATGGGCTTAATTTATTCAAAATATGTTCCCAACCATAAAAACAGCAAATAAATCCATCAAAATTTGGTAAAAAAAATTGATCAGTTTACAGCATTTTTTATTTTTAGCTGTTATTGTGCAATAATCTGTGACATCAATGGAGGAAGGATCTCTCATTACCTTTTGTAAAACCGTTGTGTTTTTTTATACCTTTTGCTAAATTTGTTTGAAATATAGCATTGGACTTAAAGCAATTTTTTTTTGTTACTTGGTATCCCCTGAATCATCATCATCATGTATCTAGAATAGACATTCTAAAATTCACAAGTAGCTAAATTATAAGAACAGAACTTAAAGAATTATGTAAACATTTGAGATGTGTTCCTCATACTATATCACACATTCCGCACAAATTAACAAATCTTGAAACTTTGTCGGTCATAGCTTGAAAACTAATAAGCTTTTCACAAATTCTCAAAATTATTTCATCCTAATTTGAATGCTCTTTCACATACATATCTTAGATCTGCTAGATGTCCATTGTCCTTGAAACAAGACATATACAGGAAACAAACAGTGAAGAAATCAGTCAAAAATCTTATTTTGTTTGAAAGATATTCCTAAATATCATTTCATTCTGTTGATTTTGCTGTAACATTTTGTTTTCAAATAGCCTACATTAAACAGCAGACTTTTTGGTGAATGTTACGAGTCCAAATAGATTTTTTTCATGCAAGCCCGTAGGTAGGACTTTGAGAGGGGGTTTGTTTTTTCGTATAAAAGGGCACTTTATTCCTGCACCTTAATTTTTTTTAAATGGCAACGCGATGTTCTACCTCAGGTTTTTTTCTCCCCTGAGAGAGCTATAAATTTGTCAAATAGTCAGAATCGTTCACGTATTTCAACAAGCTTTGAAATTCCAAGTGCTTATAATGTATTAAGATTTCAAAGGAGCACTTTCTCTGAAAGAGGGCGTTTTTCAGAGAAAAGTTTAAAAATGTGAAATAATCTGTTAGTAATATATTTACACTTTGTGCAATATTGTATTTAACACATGAAGTAAGACACGGAGAGATAACCGAGAGATAAGAGGGGTAGGGGGCAGGATATAGAACAGGTTCGTTTTAAAAGTTTGACAAAATTTACACATGTTCATAGTAATTATTGAAAGCTTATAAAAAAATATAAAAAAAACCATCTTTCTTTTAGACACACATTTTTCAAAGAGTGACTATAGATCCTATATCCATGCACAGAAACACGAACAATCGAACAATTTTTTCACATGCGTTTTCATGATTTTGTTTTTTGTATATTGTATATTATATCTCTCTGTGTCATAAATTTTGACTGTATAATTTACTTTCTTCCTATGCATTGTAACATACTTTTTTGCCCTTTGAATGTTAATTTTATGAGAGCTTCTCCTACCGGGGCTTTTTCCCCTGGCCACCAGGGCCCCTAAGCGGGCTCTTGGACCCCACGCCGAAAAGCGATTGCTACAATGGACAAATTGTTTAATGGAATTACACATGTTCAGTGCCCCCCCCCCCCCCACCAATATTTTTTCCTTCCTTTGTCGCTGATGTAGGTGATAACAGAGAATAAAAGGAGAGGAGATAAAAAAAAAGACTGAAGGCATAAATAATTCCTATTGTAGTCAGGTTGAGGTTACTATACAAAAGTAATGGCACACTTTTGAAATAGAAATGATTTAAAATCATGTGTTCATGATTTATGATAGGCATTTAATGAAGAAAAAGAACATATTAAGGTCGGCCTGTAATATCACATTTGCATAAACATTTGCAAATTGATGTATGATATTTCAAAATGCTATAAAATATTAATTTTAAACCAATTTTCATGAACTTTCAAACCCCTAGCTTGATTTAAAAAGGGGCAGGGTGCTAGACTTGTTGAGGGGTACATTAATGTGCGTGAAGTGTTGCGTCTTTCCAACATGGAGTCCAGGGTATAATTGTGTGTTCTGTATCCATGTAAGGTATTTCATTTATGATGTTAATTAAGATTTAGGTCTAAAAAAAAAATTCTGATGAGGAGCAAGGCGGACCCCCAGAGGCAGGGCGGGCCCATGGAGGGGCAGGGTGGTCTTCCCTTGTGGAACAGCAAAGCTAGGAGTCTCACCTTCTTTTTGCCACTTTCATTATGGTTTTATAACAGATTTTAAACCAATCTTAACTGATGTCGCCTTTACATGTCTTCAACTAAAAATTGTTGTATTATATATTTTTTTAAACAAATTCAGTAACTGATCAGCTCATATTTCAATACTTTTTGAAACAATATAGAAATTTCTCCATTTCCATAGATCATTAACTGCTTCTACGTTTAGGTCATTAAACATTCAAGAGGGAGGCTTGTCCCAGTCTAATTGTGTGATGAGAATTTTACGTCACTTTCGGTTGTGAACACACATGATCCATGTCTGTTTGTATAGTGCAAACACTGTTGTGTATGTGAAGAGCTACATGCATAGAGGATAATGTTGTGTTGTGTATGTGAATTTTCATGCATAGTGCGTGACGTTAAAACGATAAAGGAAATGTGTTTTTCAACGTGTCTGTCAGAAAGAAAAAGAAAGATTAAAAGATTGATAAGATATTACTACAATTGTAGCAGGGAGAACTTCCTGATTGTAGTTACTATACAAAAATTACAGTGAGAGAAAAAAAGAGCAAACAAAAATTAATGGAGATATCTATGTCGGGACTCGAACCCAGAACAGTTGGTTTGAAAAAGAATTTTGAAGCAATGGCCCAAACCTGCGCAATTACATATATAGGTAATTAAAGGAGGTTTTGTTTTATCATATATCGTAAGATAAGAGCCAACGAATTGTGCAGCAATTGGTTGAAAATTCAACTAATCAAACAACTAAGAATTGAATTATTATTATTGTGTCCATGTGACGATTTCGCCTCTTTTATCACAGCTTAATTTTGTGTAATTTGTCGGGAAATAATAACCTCTTTCTTAAAGGGTTAGTTCAGTTTATCTTGTATGAAAAAGGACATTAAAAGAACCAAAATTACCCTTACTCTATTCTGTTTTACTACTTTTCTGACATATCCATGGGTTTTTAAGTCACAAAATCGCAGAACATAATATAATTAAATACAAAGACTTTAAAGAATCTGAGGCTGTGACATCACAACTAGTCTGATTCCAGTTGTTTCTACACAAAATGATGCCAAACTTTTAACTGAAATATCTCCTTAACTGAATAAGATTTTTGAATGCTTTCTTTACCATTTTGTTTCGTTTTAAGTCCTGTACTTGCTTGACCACTGAACTAATCCTTTAACTTCTTGTCTGCATGTCTATCATTAAATTGATTCTGATTCTTTGACAGGACGGAAGACATGGAGAAAGCGATGCAGTCGTCCAAAGGCAAGCTCTTCTTTGGATGTGAGATGAAGCTTTCTCAGTGGGATGGGACAGGTAATGGTTGGTATTTTGGGTTTTTTTTAAACTTCCTTCTTTTTTCCTTTAATGCTGCTGCCAATGAGCTTGGGCGATATATCAATATATTTCGATATTGACCCATATTGATAAGGTTGATTCAAGAATCTTATCGATATATCAACATTTTAGAATTATTATTGCACTTATTTATATCTCGCCTTTCCCATGGATCGAGGTGCTTCTTTACAATAAATTACATAAAAGGAAAAAAAAAAAAAAAAAAAAAAAAACTTTACTACACAATATCAAAAATATAAGAATTGCAGGACAATATACAAGAAAAATAAAATTGATATGAATCCCAAAACATAATAAAACAATATTATTTAGTGGAAAAAAGGCGAGTCTTGAGGGTCTTTTTAAAAGTATAACCAGTTGGAGCCTGGCGGACAGCGATAGGTAGTTAATTCCACAAACGTGGACCTAGGACAGAAAAGGCACAGACCCCACTGACGCCCTTAGTCTTAGTTCTTGGCACCACAAGTTTGGGATGCACTGGATCCAAATTTGTGGATCCAGCTGGAACCAGATTTGGCCGGATCTTAGATGAAATCCGGCCGGACCTGATTTTTCCATTACAAAGAAGATATTATTAACATTGAATTTAGCATGAGGGAGAAAATCTTAGGTGAAACATGCAATTCGTTAGAAATTGTAAAGACATTGTAAGAGATCGAATAATCTCGTTAAACGTTATTTAATAAAAAATAAGTGCAACGTAAATGTTTTAAATGATTGCTTGATACACGTGAATGTGTTTGTTGGAAAAATACTGTACACTTCCTTTAAAGTTTGTGCTGAAACTAAGAGCTACATTTGAAAAACCCAGGCCAGATTTGTTATCATTATCCGGCCGGATAGTCTGGCTGTACTGGATATCTGGTGCATCCCTACCACAAGGCAAGTGATATCCTGGTTAGATCGTAGACAAACGCGTCCATGCTCACAAACTTGCAGCAAATCACGCGTCCATGCTCACAAACTTGCAGCAAATCTTGAAGGCAAAACACTGCATTGTTTTGAATCCCCTTGTACCCATGCAGTATGATCTTGAAATTAATTATCTGCCGGATGGGCAACCAGTGAAGAACACACAAAAGTGTAAAGGGAGGAAGGGGGAGCGCTTGCATATCTAACATCACAAAAAGTCATGTGTGCCGCATGATTTTAAAGTCTTTGCAAACGTTAAAGGTTTTCACGTGGTACACGGCCATCAGCACATGTATTTTGATCAATATACCGCCAGATTCTTGAAATATTTCGCAAATGAAAATTAACAGTACGGCAGTTTGCAGAGACATGACCCTCGATATTGTGTTTTAAGGCTCAGGAGGAATACATTTGATACGTGGACCAAAGTGGAAAAAACCATGTAAACAGATCATTTTTAAGTATAATGGATGCTTATTTGAAGATTTATGTACAGATTTTGCAATTATTTCTGTTGATTTACACCCCCCCCCCCCTAAAAAAAAAATCAGTTGATTTTTCTTTGTGGTGAGATAAGATGACCTTGCACAGAACAGTAACTATAATTGAAGTATAATGTCATGTAATTTGCTAATTTGATTAGATTGATATTTACAGGTGATATATCGATATAGTATAATGATCAATATCCCCCAAGCTTAGCTGCCAGTACTGAAGTTGATGATTGCGATTAGTGCTGTCACAATATGTTGATTATTGTGATATCGTGATATTGATTTTTCTATGATGTTAAAAAAAAACCTGAACTACATGCCATTTTCCTGTTTAAACTGGAAATCATGAAGTAAATTTGTGCAAAAAAAAATTCAGTTGATTTTTCTTTGTGGTGAGATAAGATGACCTTGCACAGAACAGTAACTATAATTGAAGTATAATGTCATGTAATTTGCTAATTTGATTAGATTGATATTTACAGGTGATATATCGATATAGTATAATGATCAATATCCCCCAAGCTTAGCTGCCAGTACTGAAGTTGATGATTGCGATTAGTGCTGTCACAATATGTTGATTATTGTGATATCGTGATATTGATTTTTCTATGATGTTAAAAAAAAACCTGAACTACATGCCATTTTCCTGTTTAAACTGGAAATCATGAAGTAAATTTGTGCAACAAATTTCAAAAACGTTTCAAATAAAAGAAATTTGATCAGAGTATTTGCAGTAAATGTGATTCTTTTATGCTTCCTTTCCTTCAATCTTAAAATCTTATTCAAAGATATAGATATGCATACTGAAAACCCAAGCAGTTTTCCAAAATTGATATTGCTAACATAAAAATCGTGATATGGTGATATAGGTTATTTTCATCCACAATAATTTGATTTACACATATTGTTGGCAGCCCTAATTGTTATTGATAATTTTGTGACTTTGATTATTGATGGTAATGATAATTACGAAACTGATTGTAATGATAAAGATGATAGTGATATTGAACATGATTGTGGTGGTCAAGATGATTGTGATGATGAAGTGATCATGATGATGATCATCATATTGATGGCGATGATATTTATATGGCAATGATATCGTAATGGTGATGATATAGTGATGGTGGTGCTCTAATGATAATAATGATGGTGGTGATATAGTGATGGCGATGACATAGTGTTGGCTATGATATAGTGATGACTATGATATAGTGACGACTATGATATAGTGACGACTATGATATAGTGACGACTATGATATAGTGACGACTATGATATAGTGACGACTATGATTTAGTGACGGTGATGATATAGTGACGGCAATGTTATAATGACGGCGATGATATAGTGATGGTGATGATATAGTGACGGCGATGATATAGTGACGGTGATGATATGGTGATGGCGATGATGTAGTGACGGCGATGATGTGGTGACGGCGATAATGTGGTGACGGCGATGATGTGGTGACAGCGATGATATAGTGACGGCGATGATATAGTGACAGCGATGACGTGGTGACGGCGATGATGTGGTGACGGCGATGATGTGGTGACGGCGATGTGGTGATGGCGATGATGTGGTGACGGTGATGATGTAGTGACAGTGATGATGTGGTGACGGCGATGATGTGGTGACGGCGATGATATAGTGACGGCGATAATGTGGTGATGGCGATGATGTGGTGACGGCGATGATATAGTGACAGCGATGATGTGGTGACGGCGATGATGTGACGGCGATGATGTGGTGACGGTGATGATATAGTGACGGCGATGATATAGTGACGCTGATGATATAGTGACGGCGATGATGTAGTGACGGCGATGATGTGGTGACGGCGATGATATAGTGACGGCGATGATGTGGTGATGGCGATGATGTGGCGATGGCGATGATGTGGCGATGATGATGATATAGTGACGGGGATGATATAGTGACGGCGATGATATAGTGACTGCGATGATGTGGTGACTGCGATGATATAGTGACTGCGATGATATAGTGACGGCGATGATGTAGTGACGGCGATGATATAGTGATGATATGGCGATGATGTGGCGATGGCGATGATGTGGCGATGGCGATGATGTGGCGATGGCGATAATGTGGCGATGGCGATGATGTGGCGATGGCGATGATGTGGCGATGATGTAACGCCATCATCTGATGATATAGTAATGGTGATGAATCTGGTGATATAGTAATGGTGATGAATCTGATGATATAGTAATGGTGATGAATCTGATGATATAGTGACGGTGATGAATCTGATATAGTAATGGTGATAAATCTGATGATATAGTGATGGTGATTAATCTGATGATATAGTGATGGTGATGAATCTGATGATAGTAATGGTGATGAATCTGATGATGTAGTGATGGTGATAAATCTGATGAAATAGTGATGGTGATGAATCTGATGGTATAGTAATGGTGATAAATCTGATGATATAGTAATGGTGATGAATTTGATGATATAGTAATGGTGATGAATCTGATGATATAGTGATGGTGATGAATCTGATTATATAATGATGGTGATGAATCTGATGATATAGTGATATTAGAAGTGATATTTCTAATACAGTGATATTTATGGTATAGCGATATTTATGGTATAGCGATATTTATGATATAGTGATATTTATGATATAGTGATATTTATGATATATTGGTATTTATGATATATTGGTATTCATGATATAGTGGTATTTATGATATAGTGATATTTATGTTGAATTGGTGATTAAAATGATGGTGATGTTTGCAATCATGACAATATTGATAGTTATTTTGATAATCTTGGTAAGGATTATAAATATGCATGATGCTCATGATGATGATGAAAGTATTAACGAATGATATGATGGTGTTTGAAATTAATAGTCATCAAACCGGTTGATTTCCATCATTTTTATTGCAGATTTAGGAGTAGACGACAGCGATGTCAAGTATTTTGAAAAAGAGCTTGACGAATTCCATCCAAGGGCCACAAGAACACTCTTTGTGGGAAACCTTGACCGTTCTGTCACTCGGGAAGATCTGGATGAGGCATTCCACAAATTTGGTCGAATTGTAGTAAGTTTTCATTTGACTCAGTCCTTTGTTAATATTGTAGGTGTTGATTATATTCTTTGTTGGTGCTTAAAACATGAAATTAAATTCAATTGATTAGATTTAACGAAGTTACAAGTAAATTTAAAAGTTGTTTTGCTAAGAATCCTGATTATTATTGAATAATACTTTGACTACAACATTAGGAAGTACTTTGTGGTTGTGTATTGATGCAGGTATATGCGTTTATGTAGGACGGGTCTAGATTGTTGTATGCATAGTTCTGAGATGCATATATTTTAATGTTAAATGTCCTTTTAGTCAGAGATAGGGTTAATGACAAATTTGTCGTTTATTACGCCATGGCTGAAATTTCCAACAACGCAGGTACGACCTGTGTCGTAAGATTTAGATACACCATGTGGAATTTTACTCCAGAGTTTTTCATAACCAAATACGCCAGGCAAAAAATTATAACGCGACCTCTGCTTTTACTAATGATATCTTGCCTGCAAATGTCCATATTTATTAATCAAATTTTTGACTTGTGCTCTTTTAAAGAAACAACATAAAAAGAAAAAAACAACTCTTTTGTGCTGGTGTATATGTATGAATTTGTGTTTACCTGTTTGGTAAATGAAATTTAGATAAAATTTCATATTTTAGAAATTATGATAATTAATTATTGAGATTTTTGTACAGTGTATAAAATGCACTCTACATGAATATGCTTTGCCCATGTATCCTCACTCTTTAGTGAAGGGAAAATATATTTTTTTTAAAAAAAAGATAATTATCTTGAATTTGCAATTATGACATCACACTTTACACTGCAAAGCTTGCTTTTCAATACACGGTTGAAATCTTTGAAACGCAATTACTCCCAAAGGGAGTAAGATGTCCAATTTGTAACCAATTTGTTTCTTTAATAGTCAAATTATACAAATAAATGAAAAAGAAAATTGATGGGAATATTCTTTCTCTGGTAACTGTGGCAACACTATTGAATGTAATATTAATTTTGATGAAATAAATAGATAGATAAGAATGCATTTAAAGGATTAGTTCTGGCAAGTCCATCTTTTATGAAGAGGGCTTCCAAAGAAACATAATGGTGAAGAAGGCATTCAAAAATCTAATTCCGTTAAGGAGATATTTCAGTTGAAGGTTTGGGTATCATTTGTGTAGAAACGAATGAAATTAAGACTGGTTGTAATAATGTCACAGCCTTAGATGCCTCAAAGCCTTTATGTATTCTCTCATCTTTTGACCTGCGATTTTGTGGCTTAAAAAAACATTGGATATGTCAGGAAAGTAGTAAAACAGAATCTTGTAAGAGTAATTTTTATTTACTATCTGAAGAAAGTTTGAGGGAAAATAATTAAAATAGTAAAAAGTTAAAATTATTTTTCTTTAAAATACATTACAAATTGTTAAGAATGTGTTGATGGGGGCACCAGACGCCCATAGTGGACTTACTTCACCAGTAATTTTTACACAAACAAGACATACGTTTTAACGCAATAAGATATTGAAGTTGTTTCTTCGCCATTTTCTTTATTCAAGTCCTCCTTCATATAAGAGAACTCTGCATGGCAACTGACTTAATCCTTTTAAATGGATAATGGTGCATTACCCCATCTTTTATCTCCTCAGCACATTGAAATCAAGAAGCCCCAAGGAGCTCAACCGTTTGCCTTTCTCCAGTTCTCTGACATTGACAGTGTGGTCAAAGCCCGTAAGAAGCTGGATGGAGAGTATGTGGCCAAAAATAAGGTGAAGGTAGGGAGGTGGCATTGTTTTTCACTTCCAGTTTCAGGGGATTTCCACTTTCAGTTATAATTTTGACACTTTAACCATTATATTTTGATATTTGAGTGGAAATGTGGGATGGGTGCGATTTAGGGCCTCAGTTGAGGAGCATGATTTAAAATGTATGGGAAGATTTTTTTAATGACTATAAAAGATTATTTCTCGACAAAATCTTTGAAGTTATAGAGGTGCTAGCCCAAACGGCGTGTGGTCTAGGGGCCTGCCTTAGGGCCCCTAAGCTCTGCGATTTTAGGCATTTTATGGCTGATATTTTATCTAAAATCAACACAGATTTACACAGTAATACCACCCCAAAACAGCATGGAAACCTAAATATTTAGGTCCCTATACCTTTCCATTTTTCATGGGGACTTTTTGTTTTGAAACTGAAACACCGGCCAGCGTTCATTTAAGTTCTTTTTATTATGAACTACAGAAGAAGCAAAATACATTTTTTAATTGATCACTATTGACCCACAAATATTTTGCTTTGTATTAATGGGTTATCTCTACAAACACTCCTGTTGACTTTATATTGTACCAGTCAGCCTTGTTCACAATTGATGTTAGAAGCCATTTGTGTATGAAAATCTTAAATAATAGCAACACCTCATTCCTGACATTAACATATAGATCACCATTCTGAATTAAAAAACTTGACTTTATGTCTGATAATTAAATATTCATGTCTGTATGTGACTCAACATTCAACAGGCATCATTTCAACTTATTAGTAAGTTGCACAAACTATTTTGCATAAAAACCTGAACAGTTGTGATTGATTCCATAAAATTAAAATAGACAACAACATCAACAAGATCTAGAACTGTAGCTAGGCTCATGTGCCCCTGTCATAGCATGATTACTTTAGAGCACTGCAGGTGCAATTGCCCCCCATGTCGCAAAATTTGAGTATAATTTCTAGTTTATTTTTCAGAAATTATGCCAAAGAAATTGTAAGCCTGTGGTCCTTGAAAAGTTTAAATTCAACCTTAGATTGATGAAAGCCCCAAACACAGGTTCCTTCAAATGTGTAGGTGCTATTTGCAAAAATCAACAATCTTTAAAGTATAAGTTTTCTAAAATGCCCAATTTTCCATTCCAAACTTAATATCAAAGTAATGAAAGGACCCCACACTTAAGATATAAGAGACCCCCATCTCTAGCTTTACCATAGGGTCCCCATCAACCCATAATCAGATATTCTACAGCTTATTTCAACATTATGCAAGAGGTGTATCTTGAATAGACTTATAAAACAGACAACTTTACTTGAAAATAAATCTTCATATATATAAACGATGACTGATGCAGCTGCGGCTGCCACAAACGGATTAACTGGGGCATTGACAGTTTCAAATGGTATATGCTCGGTTTGTTTCTGTTTTAAATACTTCACTACCTCTGCCGTCCAACTTGAATGTTATGTTTTCGCTTCTGTTTTGTTTGTTTGTTTTTTTGTTTGTTTGTTTGTGATCAAAATATCTCAAGATGTGATGTTTGGATTTTAATCAAATCTGGTAGGTGGCTTTGGTAGTGTGCCTAAGGAAAAATTGATTACAATTTTGCTTCAGGGGAACATGGGAAGTTCAGAAATAAAGGGGTGGGTTTTATTGAGAGGGACATAGCTGGAATATCCAATGGAATATTCTCAATGAATTAATGGCTTGAAAGAAAATCCAAACAACAACTTTCGGGGTCTCAAGTTGATTGGTGATTGGTATCAAAGAAAATCATAAAAGTTTTTTTGTGGCTTAATAATGATGGGATGTGAATCTTGTCTGAATGGAAATCAAAGCAATGAATGTGAAAACAACCAGTCACAAGGTGGATAAACATGTGGGGGCAAGATAGATCAAGAGTTAGAAAGAGATTTTGAGAGAGGAAAATTGGTGGGCCTAGTGTTTCTGAGGTAGGTTGCTTTGAGTGCAGTTGGTCAGGGTGGAGGAGGTATGCACTCTTTCACAGAGTGTTATAGTTCTATATGGTATGAGTGAAGTAATCAGCTTAGTTTCAAAGGAGATTTTGTATGGATTCACCAAAAACCTCTTTTAAAACTTGAAATAGATTTAATTATGATGATGTTATTGCATGTTTAATTATGATGATGTTATTGCATGTTTAATTATGATGATGTTATTGCATGTTTTGAAATATTGTTTTCCACAAAAGTCTAAGTTTGATGCAGGCAATATAGTTATTTATAAAATGTATTCAGCTTACTTTCCTAAGGAGACTGTCTAAGGTTTTACAAAAAAACAAAAACAGAATTATCTCACTTTCAAAGAGATATCATCATTATGATAATATTGTTTTATTTTATATTTTACATCCGAATAACTTGAATGATGTTGTTAGTAATGATTTGTTATTTACTGTCGAGTGGCTTTAGTTATGATAATGGTAATATTGATTTATTTTAAATTTTACATCCGAATAACTTGAATTATGTTGTTAATATTGATTTGTAATTTACTGTTAAGTAGCTCTAGTCATGATAATGGAAATATTGATTTATTTTATATTTTACATTCCATTGAATTTGCTATTCTATTATTTTGTACAGACTATATGACAAAGCCCAAATATCCTCTACTGTAGCCTGGAGTTTATGGGCTTTAAGAGAAAATGAATGCAAAGTTTTGTTCCTGTTGTATACAAACTTTCATCTATTAGCATCGTTAGGTTTTATACAGATCTTTTCAACAGTATTTTCTTTCTTCTTTTTTTGTACAGCTTGGGTTTGGTAAGAGTATGGCAACCAATTGTGTCTGGCTGGACAACCTGTCCACAAAAGTGTCTGAAAAATACCTCGGCAGGTTTTGCAACCTGCGTTTTGGTCAGGTATCCAGAGTTGTGCTGGACAGGCGAGCCAACATGGCCCTGGTTTTTTTCTTCAACATTGACCATTCACAAAAGGCAGTTCAGGAATTAAAGATTGGGAAGATACTAGGTGTGAGACCAAAGGTAAAATCAAGTCAAGTATTTATCTACCACATCTCATTTGTCATTTATGAATCAGTAAATGGGCTTTCTTCTTTGCTTATCTTAAGGAACTTATGCATTTGTATCACCCCACATTCACTTTCCTCTTCAAGCAAGCTTATCTTAAGGAACTTATGCATCTGCATAAGCCCCCACATTAACTTCCCTTTCCCTCTTCAAGCAAACTTATCTGAAGGAATTTATGCATCTGCATAAGCCCCCACATTCACTTCCCTCTTCAAGCAAGCTTATCTTAAGGAACTTATGCATCTGCATAAGCCCCCACATTAACTTCCCTCTTCAAGCAAGCTTATCTTAAGGAACTTATGCATCTGCATAAGCCCCCACATTAACTTCCCTCTTCAAGCAAGCTTATCTTAAGGAACTTTTGCATCTGTATCAGCCCCCACATTTACTTCCCTTTTCAAGCAAGTCACTGCTTTCTGTGACAATCAACCCTGTCTCTAAATATCATGGTGAAAGTACTTGTGATTATGCTGCTCCTTTCTATAAATGGAACCCAACTTCCTGTCCACATGTGACAGGCTAAAACTGTTAACAACTTTAAATCCTTGCTTTAAACTCCTCGCTTTGCAACTGCTTTTGAACCTTGATGAGTGTTGTTTTACATACTGTTTCTTTTGCTTAGTTTTGTGATTTTATGTGCATAGAGGCTTGTGCATTATATGCTTTAAAAAAGGCTATTGTTATTGTTATTATTATTATTATCATTATCAATATTATTATTATTATTATTATTATTATTATTATTATTATTATTATTATTATTATTATTGATATTATTATTATTATTATTATTATTATTATTATTATTATTATTATTATTATTATTATTATCAATATTATTATTATTATTATTATTATTATTATTATTATTATTATTATTATTATTATTATTATTATTATTATTATTATTATTAATATTATTATGATTATTATTATTATTATCATTATCAATATTATTATTATTATTATTATTATTATTATTATTATTATTGATATTATTATGATTATTATTATTATTATTATTATCATTATCAATATTATTATTATTATTATTATTATTATTATTGATATTATTATGATTATTATTATCATTATTATTATTATTATTATTATTATTATTATTATCATTATTGATAATATTATTATTATTGATAATATTATTATTATTATTATTGATATTATTATTATTATTATTATTATTATTATTATTATTATTATTATAAAATTATTATTATTAAAGTTATTATTAAAGTTATTATTAAAGTTATTATTATTGTTATTATTATTGAAGTTTATTATTATTGTTAAAGTTTATTATTATTATTCTTAAATTTGTTATTATTATTATTATTAAGTTTATTATCATTATTAAGTTTATTATTATTATTAAGTTTATTATTATTATTAGGTTGATTATTTTTATTAAGTTTATCATTATTATTGATGTTATTATTATTATTAATATTATTATATTTATTAAGTTTATTATTATTATTAATAAGTTATATTTCTTACTGCTGAAGAAGTTGAAAGTCTTCTCAGACTTGTTGATACCCCCTTGAAGAAGTACTCTGAGAGAGGACTCTGAAACAGTCCAGAGAAAACCTATAATTAATTATATTAAAGGAATATTCCCATGGATTTAAGGAATATTCTTATGGATTCAAGGAATATTCCCATGGATTTAAGGAATATCCCATGGATTTAAGGATTATTCCCATGGATTTAAGGATTATTCCCATGGATTTAAGGAATATTCTTATGGATTATAAAGGAATATTCTTATGGATTAAAGGAATATTCCCATGGATTTAAGGAATATTTCCATGGATTTAAGGAATATTCCCATGGATTTAAGAAATATTCCCATGGATTTAAGGATTATTTCCATGGATTTAAGGAATATTCCCATGGATTTAAGGATTACTCCCATGGATTAAAGGAATATTTCCATGGATTTAAGGAATATTCTTATAGATTTTATATATATATTTTTTGTATATATGATAGAGAAAACTTCTAGAAATAAAGTGGTGAAGAAACGATGTTAATATCTTATTCTGTTTAGAAGTTACAAAATTTTCAAGTATTTTCGAATTTGGACAAAAGTGACTGATTGGCAACATCTGTGATGTCGTAGAGACAATTTTCAACTTCTCTTTTGTACTTATTTTTAAATGATTTGGATTTTTTTTATCATTGTTAATGTGATGTACACCAAGAAAATTGTAAATTTTATATTCCACCCTATCTCTTTTATGAACCAAAAATGCTGTTCGATAATGTAAAAAAAAATGATTAAATTTATAAGAAATGCATAAGTACTGTGCTGGAATTGCCTTGATGACATCACTAAGCTGAAGGACATATACTGTACGCTGTGTTTTTAATAACATTTTTCTACTTTTTGAATTGTTATAACTTCTAAACTGAATAAGATATTAATACAGTTTTTTCACCACTTTCGTTTCTATAAATTTTCTCTATCATATATTGAGAAAATAAATATATGCAAATCCATGGGAATATTCCTTTAAGGCTTGAAATTGTGTAAGAAGATCATTAAAATGAAAACAAATTTTAGAGGAAAAATCCTAGTAAAGCAATTGCTTGCAATATAGGTTTAGTTAAGTAACTTAACTACCTGTTTCTTAGAATATTATTTTTCATTAATCTTTTTATTCTTGTACTAAGATTTCATTTTTAACACAAAAATTTATCAAGAATACTTCAGTTACAATTCTTTAAAACATTGATGAAATCATCAAAAAAATTGAATTTCCAGTTATTTTATTTTAACAGAATAAAGTTGTATTATAAGAAACACATTAATAAGAAAAATCTTATTCTGTTTAGGAGATATCTTAGTTTAAATTTTGGTTTTATTTGTGTAGAAACAATTGATTTCAGACTAGTTGTGATGTCATAGCCTCAGATTCCTCAAAGTCTTTATGTATTTTATCATATTTTGTCCTGTGATTTTCTGGCCTAAAACCATGGGATATGTCAAAAAAATGTAGTAAAACTGAATCTAGGAAGGGTATTTATAATATACCACCTGCAGAAATTTGAGGAAAAATAATTTAAATAGTGATGAAAATAAATACATTTTCTTTTAAATTTTTATTAACAATTGTTAAGAATGTGAGGATGAAGATGCCAACTTTCCATAGTAGATTTACTACACCAGTCATTTCTACACAGATAAGACAGCTTTAAACTTGAATATCTCCTTAACGGATTAAGTTTTTGAACGCTTTCTACCATTTTGTTTCTTTTGAAGTCCTCATTCATATAAAATGGGCATGCTTGGCCACTGAACTAATCCTTTAACCTTTTTATCCAATCAGCTATCTTGAAATGAATAACCAGACACTAAGGGTGATAGAACCTTTGTTTTATGAGTAAAGGAGAGGTGAGGGATAAAGTGAGATCTCACTCTGCCATCGTAGGCTAAAAATAGAAATGAATTATATCATGTAATTCTGTCAAATCTTTCAGGTTTAATTTGAAACATTTTAATATGGAACAGTATTTCAACAACCTCAATAATATGCGAGTAAAATGCATTATTTTATAAAACGGATATGACATAATTAGATATACTCATGATCATTAAATGAAAGATTTCACCCATTTGGTATAAAGCCTTCTGATTGGTGTTACTATCACACTCATTATTGTCTTGCTTTTGATGACAGGTGGACTTTGCAAGTCGCGAGTGTCAGAATCACTTTTACGATCGTATGGAGCAAACAGGCCAGGCAGCGTACTACGGGCACAATCGGGACGAAACGTCTACCACCACTACTTTCCATAAAGGAAGAAATAACACGAGGTATGATTAAGCTTATTAATACATTTTATTTATCAATGCCTTCGTTATCATTTTCAACATTATTTACAGAAAATACTGTGATACAAACATCGTTAGCTGCTATCGTACAACAGTTCATGTAGTGACTGTAATGCACTTTATGTTCAGGGCTTATTTACATTGAGGGTGAAAAACTATATTTGCGTTTTTTTTTTTGGGAAACCAACCTGTTTTATGTCTGTGCAAGCTTAGGTATTATTAATACACATTGCATAATCCGGTCAAAGCAATAATCTTTTAAAAGATATTTCTCTATGCACTAAGCAAGCATGTAGCCAGACTGGCAATTCGTGGTATACACCAAGCAAGCATGTAGCCCGTCTGGCAATTTGGGGCATACACCAAGCAAGCATGTAGCCAGTCTGGCAATTTGGGGTATACACCAAGCAAGCATGTAGCCAGACTGGCAATTTGGGGTATACACCAAGCAAGCATGTAGCCAGACTGGCAATTTGGGTGATACATTTATGTGAAACCTAAAACGGGCACATGTTCGAAACAGTTCATTTTAGGGTTACTTCATCCCTAATTTTCTTTCATAACTTTTTTTTTATTTTATTCTTTACACCTATTATTTTTTGTTTGTTTGTTTTTGTTTTTGTTTGTGGAGGGGGGATGGGCATTGTGCCTTGGAAAACATGAACTTTGGATTAAAAGTTTGTGTTAAAGGATTAGTAGTGAAGTATGATCATCAGATGTGATAGAGAATTATGAAAAATACTGAACAAAATATCCAAAAATCATCACAAAAATCTTTGATTTGCCTTTGTGACATTACACTGTACTGTGACATCAGTTATCAACACACTTGCACAATCTTTGAAATGCAATAACTCCTAAACAAAAAGATATCAACATAATTTCTACATAAGATTGTTTCTTTACTAGTCCTCTATCATATACATGAAATGAAAACTGACGGGAATATTCCTTTAAATTATTGCAATTGTTTTTGTTTTTTAGTGAAATCCACAGGCCTGGCTATAACAGCACTCCACCTGCCGCCACCTTTGAGCAACGGCGCGCGAGAACGCCGGGAACCAATTTCTCAGGCAAATATCCCACTTACTCCACAGAGGAAAGATTCCAGCAGCAGTATTCTCCCGAGGAAGGTTTTGTCGAAACCCGCCATTATGATGAAGCATTTGTACCTCCCCGAGGTTCAAGTTACGATGGTGGTGATGATTATGAGAGGGAACTTCGTGAGTACGGGTATCACCAGAGGGAGAGGACGAGAGAACAGCAATTTAGAGATAGGAGCAGAAGTTTGAGTCCTTCCAATTCCAGAGAAAGGTATGATACCAGTGTTACATTCTTTTAATGGGTAGGAAGCAGACCCCTAGCCTTAAAGGGGCATGGTGATACTTATTGAGACTTTAATGTATGCGTGAAAAGCTGCGCCTTTTCGGCGTGGGGTTCACGCTTATTGGGGTTCAAGATTATTAAGTTATTAAAGAATTTCTTTAAAGTAGGGGCAGGGTGGTTCAAAAGGGGGGCGGGATGGGCCAACGGATGGGCGAGGTCAGCCGCCCCTCTAAAACAGCAAAGTTAGGGCACTGGGAGGGTTGGGGAGATGATACATCATGTTTAGCGCACTGGGAGGGTTGGGGAGATGATACATCATGTGAGTAGATCACCTGACAATGAAATTGTTGGTAGTCTGATGGGTTATCTATTTGATTGACACAGCAAAGTCATTAAAGGTATATTCCTGTGAATTTTCATGCTCGTTTATATGATAGAGGGATTAATACAGAAACTATTAAAGAAAAACATTTTGATATCTTATTCTGTTTAGAAGTTAGTTTATTTCAGAGATTTCACCATTATTGTACAATTGACCAGTGCAGTATACACTGTGATGTAGAGCTGTGAACGTTTAGGGATTTTAGTAAACGTGTACACGCCAAAAAAAGCGAGCGTGTATCGTGTACACGAGTTTAGTACCGTAATTTTCGAAGAAACACCAAAATTGCTCCAAAACTACAAGGCGAAGTAGAAAAATCGTGCAACCAGTATGGTAAAAGTACTGAGTGCATTACCCAAATAGACGCTGAGTTTTGCTTTCCAAATCGTAAAAAGTTTACTTGTACAGTATAAATCATCATTTTTATGGAAAATATGCATGGAAATTCAGTTTTGAAAGAACAGATAACTTCCTTTCAATGTCATTTAAACTCAACATCGCGTAACTTTTTAGTCCTATTCGCTACGGCTTTTAAAGTTCTGTGAAAATCTTGCATACTGAGGCCTATGATATACCTCGCCGTAAAACATTTCAAAACTACGCCACTACCACCAGGAAGTTCTGAAGTATCAGTCCTCTCGAAAAAAATGGCCGCCATCTTTGCGAAGCATGCAGAATTTCAGCTCTGTTAAAACCTTTTCTGTTTATTCATTATGCAATATTTTTTCTTTCTTGCAAAATTTATTTGACTCATCAGGTAATATTTACATGTAAATGTACTGATTGTCACGATTCAAGTGTTTTTTATCGATGAAACGGGCGCTGATTGTGTGGGTTTAAAGCCTTATGGCCTAACGTTAGGCCTATTGTTAGTTTCACTGTGTACTGCTGCACATTCATGTGCATTTTACAAGTTGAATTACTCAGATTTCGGCGAAATCAAAGTGCATAATATCCCCATTCATTAGTGATTACTGCGCATTTGTAATTCGCACATTTAAAAAGGATTATGCTAATCGGGTTTACAGTTTGTAAAAAATCATTGATTGGAATTTTGTCAGCCGAATGTGTGTGTGATTTGAATCATGAATATTGATTTTCAACGGCAAGACACTAGGCCTATAATGTATGAAAAACGATTACTCGCAATGAAGTTTTAGTAAACGTTTACAAGATTTGCGAGCGTGTAGCGTGTACACGCTAAACGGTCACAGCTCTACTGTGATGTAATATTTGCAGGTCCGAGACGATTTGAAAGGAAGCAGGTCCGAGACGATTTGAAAGGAAATATATTAAAATATAAAATTGTCTTCAATCAGCAGTTATGACATCACACACTTGAAAAATCTTTGAAATGCATTAATTCCTAAATGGAATAAGACTTCAACATGATTTTACACTTGATTTATTTCTTTAATTGACCTCTACCATATAAATGAAAGAAAAGTCAGAGAACTATACTTGTATTTTAATTTTAAGTGATTACAAACTTGTCCTTCTTGATTATTTTACTGCTGATCATGAAGCAATTTTTGATTAATATATCTTTTAGCATTGATAAGGTTTCTATTCTAATTATTTTCAAGTATATTTCTTAATCTTAACTGAGAAATATTACTGACAATACATCAAATTTTATATTCTAGGAAACAATCTTTTGATATAAATTCTGTCAGATATCTTGTTATTAATGTTATTGATTTTTTATATTTTGTATATGTTATAAGGCATAAAACATGTGTGCATTTAACATACATTATTTTACTATCCATTTAATGAGAAAGATGTTTGTACTTAATTTGTTCTCTTTTCTGTCTTTTGTTTAAGGGCTGCTGACAGAAGGCCGAGGAGTTCTAGTAAAGATCCGCCGGATGACCTTGATGATGCAAGTCTGCATAGCGGAAGTGCAAGTCCTCCATCAAAACGAAAATGGTTACTTAATTCATCAAATCCATTAACCAAGGAGGGGTCCTCAACGCCAATGCCCAGAACACCGCTGTCCGAAGACGGGTTCAAGGAAGACATGGCCTTATGGCCGGATCATGTCGGTGAAAGTGGATCGGAACATGATTGTCCGATTGAAAGAAACTCTGTTAAGTCAAAAAGTATTCCAAGGGATGGCGAAAATACAGACTCAAGAAGCAAACATTTGTCTTTGGATCAACCTGTAGAAAGAACAAGAGTCGAAAGGTTAACAGAATCTAAGTTAGAAAGAATGAGAGAACATTTAAACATCACCAGTGAAAGGACAGAAAACAGTATTGATAGGACCAAGTTATTATCATCTGCTGAAAAGAACACAAGTCCACTGAGTGATTTCTGCTGGAAATGAAACCAAAAACGTTGTTAGATCCCGGTGTGGATTCAAATCATGTAGGATTAGCTCTTTCTAGCGGAAACGAAAGCATAGATGGTGATGTAAAAAGACGAAGATTGGAGGATCCGGATCGGACTCCAGATCTTGATGAGGACACCATGATTGAGGACGACCTCCAGCTCAAACTGGAGGCGAGAAAGCAAAGATTTAGTAACAATAGTCCGTTGGATTTGCATAAGGTGAAACGGGACAAACTCAACACTAATAAATCTCATTCATCGGGAGGAAGTGTGCCAAAATCATCAATTTGTAAATCATTGAATAATTCATTACGGAGAGACTCTGAAAACATTCCAAATGTGAACCCGGGAGAGGGAGAATCAAGAACAATAAGTGAAATGAAAGATCGAACTTACGAAGACACAAACGGAGCCAAGCGTTTTCAATATAACGATCAATTGGCGAGTTTCTGGTGGATGGATGATCAACGTCAAGCGATTCCGTATTTGGAATTACCGGTAACTGATATTGAGGATTCCAGCGAGGTGATTGGATTAGCAGGTTGTTCCGACATAAAGGACACAAGCAATTCAAATGTGGATGAAAACAAAGCAGCTATAGATAAACCAAAGAAAACATTATTAGAACACCCAGATCTTCCTTCTCAGGCCAGAACAAGAAACAGATCTGGGCAGAGTTCCCAAGGGGTGCCTCTAGACAAGATGCGAATCCCACATATTATAAATGATAATTTGGATGAAGGAATTGCTAGTTCAAGTGATCACGAAACTCATAACTCTGAGGAGGAACTTATCCCTAAACCGGATAATTTGCCACTTATATCAAATCCTCAGTCTTCATCACATTCCATCCCTGTACAAGGCTCGGCCCTGGTGCCAGGTTCTGTACAAGGCTCGGTCCTGGTGCCGGGCCCTGTACAAGGCGCGATCCTGGTGCCGGGTGTGTCAGAAAGTTCCTCCAGCTTAAAAGACAGTTTTGAAAAGCCCCAGCTCGATGGGAAACCAGGTCTTCGAAAACCAATGGAAAACGCCCGAAAGCTATTTGATGGGAAACATCCGCCTTTACAAAAACAAAGGCATCCTTCTCATAATGAAGCTTCCAATCCTCAGGATCCACGAGACAAGCATCATAAGATCAGTGACGGTGATAGAGGGAGGTTAAGAGAACCTCACAGTTCCGCAAAATTAAAAGATAGGGGAACTACCAACCAGGAGATTAAATGGAAACTCATCCCTCTGGACCCTATATCCTTCCCCCCCTCTGGACGGAAGGAGCAAATAGATGCCATATTCTATAGCATGGGAGCTGAAGTTTTGAAAAACGAAGGAATTGATCTCGAGAGTCCATCCAGTCTAGGAAAAGAGAAGGAAGGCTTAAAAAGTGAAATTTTAGATCCGCTAAAGGCTGCTGGCAGTCAGATCTTAGATCCGACCAAGCTTTGTGTGAATCCAACCAATCAGTACTCCAAACAGCTCACATTCAGTACAAATGACAATGACAATTTACGAACTGATTCTGAAAGTATACCAAGATTGTCACCCAAACCGGGTATTCATCAGATTAAAACTGCTAACTCCCTTTCCCCGCCCTCAGCAGCACCTCATTTAAGTCCTGCAGTTACCCCATCCAAATTATTACGAGATGAAAGATTATCCACGGAACTTACAGCAAAGAAAAATATTACTTCCAAGTTACTCGGAGGAGATGGTATTGTTGTTCAGTCATCCGTTGCTTTAGTGGAAAATGCAGCAAAAGCAAACAGTTTACATTCTAATGAGGGACAAAAAGATGTAAAAGATGCAAGTTTATTGTCAAGTTCAGTTTTAGAAAAACATTATGAAGGTAAAACTTCATACTTGAGACCCGGAGAAAGTAAGGTAACGTCTTGGCTTCGACACACAGAAAACCATGAATTTGTTATACCCCCCGAAATGCCCAGTCCAACGTTTCAAGTAGAGAACAGTTTGCCAGATATGTTACTCAAAGATCAGGGTGTCAAATTAAATCGTGATTTACACGGTAGAACATCATTTCCATATCCTAATATTGGCACATCTCCAACCACTCCGATTACACCGAGTACGCCAAGCACCCCCAGCACGCCTAACGATGTCAAACACGGGGAAGCACTTTCAACAAAATCACGCGTAGAGAGGCTTCCAAACTGCAGGATAAAGAAGAAGAACAGAAGTCATCTTGATGTAGAGGGCGCCATGATCAACAGAATGGACAACAAATCGGGAAGTGATGACCTGTTGAAATACTTCCATCAACGGATGAAAGAGAGTAGTAGTATATTTGACCAGGACACGGCTAGGTTGAATCAAATTGGGTCAATTGGAGAACACAACAAAAATTTGTTAGTGTCTCAGAGTCAAGTTTCCAGTCCCTTGTTGATGAAGACCAAGTCGGAAGAGACGTTACAGAATGATGTCACCAAGTTAAGCAGAAGTAACAGTGATCCTCGTTCAGGGGTGAAACCATTTGTTGCCGTTAAAACAACTGATAACCCAGAAGGGATCAAGACAGGTGCCAGTGAAGCTTTAGATGATCATCTAAGCAACAGTAATGAAGACTCACTTTCTAAAGCAGATTTATCTAAACAGAATGCTGATGGCAAGATAAACTGTCTTACTATTGATACCTCTAAAGCTACAGAAGACGAATGCAAAGACCAAATTTCTCCTCTGCTTTCCCCAAACAGAGATGTCACAAAACTGAAGTCAATTCTTAAGAAAAGAACGGAAAGCATTGATGACACTGCAGCATCCTCTGAGGGAGACAAAGTAGCAGATGACGGAAATGAAGCAATTGGTGGCAAAAGAAAAAGGTCACTTAGTCCGATATCTGATTGTAAAAAGTTTGCAGAGGATAGCTCTGAAAAGAGTGGGGATAAAAAAGCAGAGAGCTTGCCAACTACCCCCAAATTTCAACATCCGACCAATATGTTGCTGTTGACACCGAAAGAACTCAATAAGAAGATTGGAGCTAAAGCCAAGACCAAACCAAAAGCAGAGAAGACTGTTGGAAGTCCAAAAGAAAAGCCAAAAGTTGCAGAGAAGTCGACAATGAAGTCAAAAGATGTGAAACCAGTCATTAAGGAAGAAAAGGAAAGTACTAAAATCTCTGAGATTCCCAAATCAAAATCTGCAGGAAACAAAGAGAAACCCATCTTGAAACCTTCTGGGAAGAAAGTCCCAGAGAAGAAGGAGGAGGGTAGTAAGAAAGTACCAGACAAGAAAGAGGAGGGTAGTAAGAAATCATCAGACAAGAAGCAGGAGGAGAGAAAGACCGTTGGCGATAAAAAGCAGGATAAGTCAGGGAACGAGAAAAAAGCAGAAGAGAAGAAAATCAACGAAAGCAAACAAGATGACAAGAGGGTCTCATCGGATAAACCAGATGATTCAAAAGGGTCACCTGTGATTAAGAAAGGAGAAGATAAGAAGACAGGGAGTGTGAAAAACGATGAGAGGAAAGCTGACAAGAAAGGGGAGGAGAAGAAAGGGAAAAATGATGAAAAGAAAGTTGAGAAAGGGGAAGATAAGAAAGTGAGTGATAAGAAACAGGAAGATAAGAAGGGAGGCAGTGACAAGAAAGAGGAAAAGAGGTCAACTGGAGACGTTAAGAAGAGCGAGGAGAAACGAACACCACTGGAAAAGAAAGAAGAGAAAAAGGTGGAAGAAAAGAAGAATACAGTGACAGAAAAGAAGAACTTGGAGAAGAAGAAAGTTCCGGAGAAGAAAAGCTCGGCTTCAGACAAAAACAAGAAGAGTGAAAAGGTTGTTGATCAGAAAGAAAAGGAGAGCAAAGAGAAAGTAGTCCCAAAAAAGAATGAGAAAACTGTTAGTGAATTCAAAGAGAAGGAAAACCCAGACAAGTCAAAGAGTAAAGTTTCAAATGGGAAGAAAGTTCCAACTAAACCTAATGAGGTTGCTAAGCAACCAATGAAAAAGATTACACCCAAAGAAGTTTTCAGAAGCAAGGAAAAATTATTGAGTGGTGAAAAGGAGAAAGCAAAATCAAAAGCTTTGCTTACATCACCTGAGAAGGAAGGTGGCAAGAGCAAGAGAAGTTTGTCAAAATCCAAAAAGGGAGGAGGCGGAGTCCTGGCTTTGATGAATGCTTTGTCCAGTGCAAGTGAATCCTCGGAATCCGATACAGAGTTTGAAAGTTTTATCAACAAACAAGTCAGTGGTCCATCAAAACCACCTAAGTCAAGAAAGACTCAGAACAGTAAAAACAAAACCAATCTTTTCTATTCCTCATCTGACTCTGAAATTGAAGATTTTGACATTCCTCGTCCAAAAGAAGATACTTCTCGTTCGAAAGCTGTTTTGGCACGGTTGTATGAGACGGAGGCTTTAACTGATAGTGATGATGAGCTTGATGCACCTCCATCACCACCGAGACCTAAGTCCAAGCACGACAAGAAGAGCTCAAAATCAATCAAGAATTCCAGGGATGTAACTGCTTCAAAAGGAAAAGAGAAAGTAACAGAGAAAAGCTTGAAGGTCACAAAACAATCTGAAAAAACTCTTTCAGAATCTAACAAAAAATCTAAATCGGGAAAAGACAGCACAGAAGTTGAGAAAGGAAAAGAAAAATTAAAACCTTCCAAAGAAAAACACATTGATAAAGAGTCCAAGTCAAAGACGGCCTTGGAAGAAGCAAGCAAGAAGAAGAGTGAGTCGAAGCAGCTGGACGGGAAACAAAAAGAGAAGGTTGCCAAAGAAAAGGGTAAAAAGGATGTTAAAAAAGCAAAAGGTGCAAAAGTTGTTGTTGAACTACCTGAGCAGAAAACACCTGAGAAGTTCTCTTCATCAAAGGCGAAGAATAAGAAAGAGAAAGAAAAAATGGAAAGACCCAAAGAGAAGAAGATGGAGGACAATGTGGAGGTCACAATTGAAGGGAGCATTGATGAGCTGGACATCAGGAAAGTTATTCATGAGGAGGATGATGACGTGATGTCTGTCGGAATTATATCAGAGACAGACGAGCCCGAGGTTACATCTGGAGTTGAAAGTGCCAAAGAGTCGGAGGATGAGGAGGAGATGGTGAAGATTCCTCACGTTCTTGAATCGGTTGAAGAGAAGAGATTCAATCAGAGAGGGAAGAAAATGGAGAGTGAAAAGGAGAAGATTTCCGAGAAGGTGAAGAACAAGAGGCGGAAAGGAAAACAGCAGAGTGTGGATTTACTTGAAAGTGATGATAGTGCTGATGAGGAGGAAGGAGAGGTCTTTCAAGAGGTATTTAAAGAGGAAGATGAAGAAAAATGCGAAGAAAAGGAACTCTTTGAGGAAGTGCCAGATGAGGAGAAAAAAGAGAGAGATAGTTCTTGTGGTATTTCTTCTGTTCCTGATAAAGAAATTGAAATACCAGATTATGGAAGAATTGACATTTCTGAAGATACAACAGAAAATATTGAGACTGAAGTCAAACAAGAGGTATTGTTTTCTGATACTGATTCAAAAGTTGAGGTGCAAGGTTTCTTCAAGGAGGAAATTGTTGGACAGGAGGATGACTTTGAAAGTCACAGCAAGAAGGAATCTAAACGAGATGGGCGGAGAAAAAAGAAAGGAAAGCACAGAAGAGGCAAAACATCCAAGAAGTCTGTCCAATCAGAGGAGGAGGATGCGGTCAAGAAAGATGATGTTAAAACTGAATTGCTGGAAGATATCTCAGAAGATGCCATAGATGATGTTAAGCTTGAAAAGGAAGAGGTAGTTATTAAGATGGAGAAGAAAGAAACTAATGAAAAGAAATCAAGGCGAGGGAAACGAGGTAAACATGAGAAGAAAGTTGAGCTTGAAAATATAGAAAGCTTTGAAAAAGAAAGTAAGGTAGAAAATATAGTCAAGGATGAGGAATTGATTAAGGAAGAATTAGAGCTGGAAGAAAGTAAACTTGAAAAAGATGCAAGGAGGGAAGAAGAAGCAAGGGAAGAAGAGGAAGCAAGGAGAGAAGAAGATGCAAGGAGAGAAGAAGACGCAAAGAGAGAAGAAGACGCAAAGAGAGAAGAAGTTGCAAGGAGAGAAGAAGACGCAAGGAGAGAAGAAGACGCAAGACAAGAGGCGAAGAGGGTAGAGGAACAGGCGAGGCAAGAGGAGATAAAGCGTAAGGAGGAAGTGAGGTGGAAGGAGGAAGCAAGACGTATAGAAGAGGCTAGACGTAAGGAGGAAGCAAGGCGGCAGGAAGAAGTACGGCGGGAGGAAGAAGTACGGCGGGAGGAAGAGGTGAGGAAAGAGGAGAGGAGAAAGGAAGAAGCAAGAATAGAGGAATTAAGAAGAGAAGAAACTAGGTTAGAAGAGGAAAGGATTCAGAAACAAAAGCTGATGGAGAAACAAAAGCTTGAGGAAGAGGCTATGCGTGAAGCAGCAAGGCTTGCAGAGGAAGCTAATCGTGAAGCTGCAAGGCTTGCAGAGGAAGCAAGAGAAGCAGAGGCAAAATTAGCTGAAGCCAAGCTGGAAGAGGTAAAGCAAGAGCTGTACATTGAAACAGCAGAAGCAACAGCCTTGCTAGAAATGGAAGGTGATGTCATGGAGAATAATCTTCATATTGAGCATGAAGAAGAAGAAGCACGGAGGAGATCTTTAGAGGAAGAGATCTTTGGACCGCTACAATCACCACAGCAAGAAAGCTCAGAATTTGGTTTGCCAAGAAGTGATGAACACTCCAAACCTGAAGAGCTCATTTCTTCTGAGAGAGTGATCCCGACACCGTTTATAGAACCAATCCCAGAAATAAAGCAGGAACCAGAGTCAGAACCTCATCCTCAAAAACAACCCTTGCCAGAACCTCAACCCACTCTTAAAGAGGAAGTGGTCAAAACATCTGACATTGTTTCCCAAGAGCCATTGTGTGTGAAGCCAGAACCTGAGCCTCGTCAAGAATCACAGGCCATTCAATCAGAGGAGATTGTTTTTTCTCAGGAGCAGAAGCTTCTCATTCCGCAACATGTTCAGAACGTAGAACTCACGGCAGATATGAATGCAGATCAGAGTGATGGCAGTCTTGTTATTGCTCCTGAAGAGGTCATGGCAGATCCTATTGTGGAAGAAAAAGTTGTACCTGAAGTTCACGTCAAGTCCAAGAAGGAGAAGAAAAAGGAACACAAGAAAAAGAAACATCACCACAAGGGCAAGAAAGACAAAGACAAGAGTAAGAAAGATAAAGATGGAAGCAAGAGAGGAGAGAAGAGGAAGAAGAAGAAGAAAGATAAGAACAAGGACAAGGATGAAAAAAAGAAAAAGAGGCACAAGAGCGGTCATAAACTGGAGAGACAGTGCACCGTGGAAACCGAGACAGAATTCTCAGTAAGTGCAGATGCTCAGGCAAATGTTGGTCATGATCCTCAGAAAATGGAACTTTATGACAATTTGGGGAAAGGGTTGCTCGTGGAGCAAAGTCATCTGGCCACAGGGTTGCAGGTACAGAGAATTGAGAATCCAAATGCTATTCTTTATAGCCGAGAAGGGGCTCCACCTGGAAACATTCTATATGGTCTTTATCCTCCTGGAATTCAAGGAATGATGCAGTTTGGCTCCCCACCTCACGGCATTGGTAACCATGGCAATGAATCGAGTCCCAGAATGCCATTCAAGTACCCTGGTGACGACAATGGCTCAACAATTCAGCCACTTCCGCAGGGACCAAAGATGAATATGGTCAGTCCCTTGGGTTCAATGATGCTACGACCTGGTATGCCATACGCTCCGATGGCATCACCACCTCTTTCGGTACATCAGAGATTACCATACCCTATGGATCAAAGACCTAACTCAAATGATGGAGCTTCACCCAAACTTGTGGAGAGCCAAATTGTCGTGGAACCTGTGGAGGGTAAAAAGAAGAAAAAAGAGAAGCACCACCACCGCCACCATAAGAAACACAAAGGAAAAGATTCCAGTATCGAGGAGGTGGAGGAGTCAGCAGTTGTCAAGCAGGAGGGAGAAATATCCAAAATGGAAAAAGTTATTTCCGGAGAGAAACTGATCCCTGCTACATCAAACAGGGAGCAGAGTATGCTGGAAACAGAGGAAGCCATCGCTGCTTTACTCCAAGATGGACCATCCCCATTTGCAGTTCCCGATGCCAAACTTATCTCTGCTGGTACCGAGGAGAACCAAGATACGCATCATTACCCCTCAGATATCAATCAGACCTCAAATGGAGATCAAGAAAAGAAACCTGATATTGGTTTGACAGAGAACAACCCAGGTGAAGGTCCTACACGGAAGCAGAGGAGGTCAGGTAGTCAGGATGTTTATGAATTTACGGATGACGATAAAGAAACTAAAGATGCATCGTTAGCGGCAGAGGATAAGGTCAAGGATGAACAAGTAATGAAAGCCCCAGCGCCTGTTGGTGCCGTGGATGTTTATGAATTTACGCCAAGCCCCGGACCTGCAGGTGCTCAGACATCTGGAAGGAATAGTGGTAGGAGAGGTCGCTCTACCCGTGGAAAAGGTGTTGGCAGGAGCCGTACGAGATCATCCTCCAGGGGCTCCACAAAGGATGTAAAACCAAAAGAAGAGGGGTCAGATATAGTCGCTGGATCAGATCTGAAGTCTGCTGAAGAACCTGGAAAGGACGCAAACTCGAGTGAGGTTGTTGCTAAGATTGAAAGTGAGCAGCTTACTACATCTAATGAAATTATGGACCCATCAGAAGAAAAGGGAATTACCAAGATGAACGATCATGCCACATGTGTGTTTCCAGCTAGCATCCCAGGAGCCCCTGTGCCCCTAGCAGGAGTGCTACCTATCACTGCTATACCTCAACGAGAAGGGAACCAGTTTGATGCAGTGCCCCAACATGTTTCAGCCAATTCCACTAACCCTAGTGATACATTAATGATGATGGAGAATGTAACTGCGGCCGCTTCAAGTGTGGCAACAGCTGTGCAAAGTGCAGCTTTGAATGTATTAGCTCCTCCTCAAATGTTAACACCCATATCCTGTATGCCACCAACATTCGCATCAAACCATTCTACGTCACAACATCTGTCAGTCACCATGCCAGCAGTTGTGGCTGCGTTGAGTACCACACAAGGTCCGAAACTGACCCCATCATCAATGGGTGATGCTCGCATCCCATTGCCTAACCAAATGGGACCAATTACTTCTGTTCCAGCTCAACCAAGGTCTAGAAGAAGCAGGCGTAAACAGAAGAAAGAGAGTGTTGAATCAGGGGAGTGGATGACAGTTGAGAAGCCCCAGCAGTGGTCTATATCAGGGATATCACCACACCAGCAGCACATTTCTGGTGTCTCCAGCAGTCAGGCAGAAGCAGAGGTCAATAAGCACTTTCAAGCATCTCTTGCAGGAAAACCATTCCAAAACCAAATGGTCAGCGTATCAAATCAATTATCCGGCATCAACTCTGGTGTTTCATCTCCATCTGGAATGAGTGGTCCTGTGGTAGGACCAGCTGGCTTGCTTACAACCCTCGCCAGAAATGACATACCAGGTGCATCTCTCCCACAAGGGTTACCTCATTCAAATGCTCCGAAGACATCGGTGGCCCTTCAAGCACCAACTATTACTAGCCATCTGATTGCGACATCTTCTCATTTCACAGGACAAGGACCCCCACATTCCAGGTCCCATATGGTGGCTGTCTCTGCCATGTCCCCCCTTAGCGTAGATACCCAAAGATCAGCAGTGGGTGGAATGCATCCAAACTTGCCACCAACTGTCACAACGGTGCCATCATCTAAGCCAGGGCTTCCTAATGTTCTGCAAGGTCGACCCCAGCTATGTCGTGTACCAACATCAGTCGCTGCCACATCTTTTTCAGATGCAAGTATGTTGCGTAATTGTCTTATGGAGTCAAAATCTAAACCTGGATTGCCAGTACAGAAAGTTGGTGATTTGCAGCAAGGAATGGAGCTTGCGTTGCAGACGTTGCAAAATCTCCATCGAAAACAAGATGAAAAACATGGTGGCAGTAGAGATGAGCAAGGCTTGACGGATCAAGGAAAGGTTGAGAATGATGGGCTTCTAGGAGTACCCACGGAACAAAGGCTTCGTCCTCAATTTCACAATGCTGAGGCACCAGGTATGTTCTTCCATGCCCCTGGCACAGGGCCACCAGTAAGAGCTGGACATATGATTAACATGTTTGATGGTCCTGGACCGGGTATGCCAGGAATCCCCTTCCATAGTATGGTTCATCCTGGTTTAGAGCTTGCCAAAGCAGGACTTCCTCATCAAGCAGCCTTTCTGCAACCCGGGGTGCGTTTTCCTGGTCATCAATTCCAGCAAAGAATGATGTATCCAAGGTTAATAGTCGGTGATCCCAACCAGCCAATGCCGTCCCCACGAGGTATTTCATCACCCAGATTGCCAACACAACCACCTCCGTCATCACCTCGAATGTCACCCAAGATTAAATCACCTGGAATTGGTCAAGGTGATCGAACAACAGCAACCCCCGACAGAGTGGAAGCAATAAAACCAGGAGATGTACACAATGTTTCTATACTTCACCACATGCAAGGACGACCTGGTATCACCTCTGGAATTCCCCCACAGATGGAGGGTGCTGGTGAGGTACATGCTTTACAGAGGGGGCTACCACCACAGATAGTGGTGCGGTCTGTGGATCATCGATCAGAAAAGGCCCAGGACGATCACATTCTACAAGGTCACATGCCGGGCCCAGGACAGCATCCTGGTATTCCCCCGCATATCCAACAGTTGCCGGATGGTCATCATAGAACAACCCCTGGTCTCAGGAACAAATCAGAAAGGGAAAGCCCACTCACCAGGATACCCAACCATGACAGTCGACCATCAAGCGTATTAGCCCACGATGCTGTACCACCCTCCATGGGATGGCCGATGGCTGGTATTTCTCCTCACACACCAAAGGTACCTCCACCTGGTCCTCATGCACAGTCACCGACACCATCAAAGGGTCCTGATGATGCCCTCATGACCTTATTGATGGTGAGTTTATTTTAGACATTTGTTCTTAAAAATGAAAATTAGATACTACTATTTAATTGTATATATACCAAGCATTTATTCAGTGGAAATATTAATCAACCTCAAAAAAGAGGTTGCTATTTAACAACACTTGAAATTGTGGTGAGTTTAATTTACAGGAAAATTGTCCTCTGCCATTCTTTTCTTCAGTTGGATAATTGAAGGTCACGGCACCAAGTTTTTTTACAAACAGATTTTATCCATTTTTCAGGTCATTATTGGGCATATGTCTTTAGCTACAACCATTTAGACAGTGCCATTGAGCAAAGCATGCCTTGGATACTGACCAATTAAGACCAATTTATTGATTTAGTAGTATCATATTTCATAGTATCATATTTCATAGTATCATATTTCATAGTATCATATTTCATAGTATCATATTTCATAGTATCATATTTCATAGTATCATATTTCATAGTATCATATTTCATAGTATCATATTTCATAGTATCATATTTCATAGTATCATATTTCATAGTATAATATTATAAGAGAGAGGTAGTATCAGACATGTGAGTGATGATTTGTAACAGTAGTTGAAATTGATTAATTTTCTCATCAAAATAGTTAAGTATTGTCAATTATGCAGAAAATATTTGAAATTAGCTTGGAAAATAGCTGCAATCAGCTAAATAGCTGAAGTCTCACATGCATCAAAATAGCTAAGTATTGTCATTTATGCAGAAAATTGGTAAAATTAGCTTGGAAAATAGCTGCAATCAGCTAAATAGCTGAAGTCTCACATGCCTGTAGCGATGAGAGACCTTGTGTTTCAGAATTATTTCATTCTCAATTATAGTCCTGTTTGTATTTGTGATATTCTAGGTTTGTAACATTTCGCTATCTTGAATTTACAGCGTTATCCTGTCATGTGGCAAGGCATGCTGGCATTGAAGCAAGACATCGCAACAATACAACTCCACTACATTTGCGGAAACAAATCCGTGGCCAATGACTCATTGAACATGGCGTTCCCCCCGCTGCGCATTGCCCAGAGGATGAGGTTTGAGGATTCTCAACTGGAGGGGGTACAGCGGCGCATGCATGTAAGTCTTCATCATATTTGTTTTCTCCGCCTCCACCCCTCTCTCCAAAGTCGAACACCAAATTTAACTCCAAGAAACAGTGGGATTATAAAGGTCATTGAATTCTCTTCTCTTTTATAAAAGGATGCTACCTATTCTTTCTCCTTTAATGGTATAGGAACAACATGAACTTAATGGTTGAAAATATACTAAAACCATGCGAACAGTCCCATCGAAATCAGTTAAAAATTACCGTTTTACAGCATTTTGAAAACTTAGATACCTAATTAGCATAAATTGTGCAATATTTTGTGACCTCAGAATGGGACAACTAGAAAATTGCTCAAGTTAACTTATTGTTTTTTTCGGTCCTTTCCCTGACAAATTTTGAATGGGAGATGTTGGCTACAGTGAACAGGAAATTGGATATTGTTATGACTGTGACCCAGATTTAAATTTTAACTGCCTATCAATAGCTGGTATGTAAATTTGCTCTTTCATGATGTGGGTGTCACCTCAACAGTACAATCATTTCTTCTTGATTTTGTGTTACCCCTAGGTGCTTGAGGAGTCCACTGTTTTGTTGGCCCTGCCATGCGGCAGCGACCACGATGAAGTGATGAGCCAAACCAGCGCCATGAGACGAGGCCTGATAGACTACCTTACCAACAAACAAGCAGCTGGCATCATCAACGTTGGCCCGCCCGGATCTACTGATGTGAGCACCATTTTTAATTTAGTTCCCACAATTTTACCAGAAGTAATTGTTTTCTGGAATATAGGGAACAGGAAACGTTAAATTTAGATGCATGTGTTCACCGAATTTAGATGCATGTGTTCACCGAATTTAGATGCATGTGTTCACCGAATTTAGATGCATGTGTTCACCGAATTTAGTTGCATGTGTTCACCAAATTTAGTTGCATGTGTTCACCGAATTCAGATGCATGTGTTCACCGAATTTCAATGCATGTGTTTACAGCCTCTAATGCACTGTTCACTCTAGGAATCAATATTTGAGGGGGATTTATTGGTGTTATCAAGTAGTATATGCTGAGGCTTCTGTCATGTGCTACAGCAATAGCAAGCTTACACCTTCGTAATTTATTTAAGGGGGAATTCTAATAAAAGAAGGGGAATCCCTCTTTCCCCCTCAATGATTCACAATAAAATTGATTAGCTGATAACAAAGGCCTCAAATCAGTTATTTATGAAATGACCAATTTAAATGTTTCTCCTTCCATATTTTATTTGATATTTCACTCCATTGCACTTTCTCTTAAGCTCCTAGACTCAACCTTTTCTCAGATATTTCCTCTCACCTTTTTCCTACCTCTGATATAGTCTAACCTCTCGGGTACAATTTGGCCTTTGCTGTCATGGTGCCGTTAAGCCTTCCCAAACAAACAATTTTGTAGTTCTAGTATGAAATCAGCTTTCACATAATCAGTGGGTTTGATATATGCAAGTCTTTTTACCTCCTTTTTACGTTATTTTGATAAGAAATAAAGTATATTGAAAGAAAAAAAAAAAAGTGCTATATAGGTTTTTTTTACTCTCTCCTTTTACAAATAAATTACCATCGTTTCTGTGGTATGTATCTCTTTCCTTTCTCTGTTCTTCACATATTATATTGAGTATTTTTTTTTCTCTTCTGAACTGAATTATCATTATATTTATATATCTTTTTCTTTTCTCCATTACAGCCTTCTTTCGTCATGCATATTTTCCCACCTTGTGATTTCACCTTAGAAAGTCTGTCACAGATGGCTCCAGACCTTCTGAAGAGTGTGATGGATTTGGCGTACCTGATGTTTGTCATAGCAACCTGCTGAAGAGTGATGGATTTGGCGTACTCGATGTTTGTCATCGCAACCTGCTGAGACCAAGAGTTGATTGGAATGAGATGATAGTTTACGCTCCTTTCGTGTTTTGTTTATAGGTCAGATGTATGACCTATGACCTGTATGCTTATTCTTCCAATAACGCATCTCATATTTATCGATGACTTTATTTCCGAAGATACCAAATGTCAGATTGACTTTTTCAAAATCAGGACTAGATTGAATGATGCTGGTGGAAAGCTGACCAACAGTTATTTAACCCTTACTCTACCACACGGCGATATTAACCCCGTTTTCAAACCGCCTTTTTGTCAAAATAAAATTGGGACTTTTCCAAAGTCCTATAGGAGTAATGTTGGTATCATTTCAAAAACTCTGATATTTCTTTCACAAAATGTAACTTTTTGTATAGGGGTCATTTTACATAATTTTGAGAAAAAGTAGCTAGAAAAAAGGTAAAGTTCAGAAATTGCTAAAAAATATACAAAAAATGTTTTTTTTCTCCTTTGTTTAATCGTACAATAACTTCAAGATCACATTTTTGCTTCAAAATCAAACACAAATCCTAAGACATGATATTATTGATTTCTGGTCTAACCTGCAATCTTTTGTTGTGGAGAAATTTCTTAAAAATTTCAGCTATTTTTGACCCGTTTTTTTGTTTTTCTTTTTCAAAATATTGTGTACCAAAACTGTATGAAAGTGCTTGCAATTTCCTTTCATTTGATATATAAATGCAGGCATACCCCCCTCTATTCAAACCCTTTCCTATAATACTTAAATTTCACCACATCATTTTCAATGATCATCTGGTGTATTGGATATAAACGCGGCCAGCATGCGAGCGCACTGGGTTCAATAATTTTTCCGATGCAGTTTTCAGGTGTCATTTGACTAAAATCATTTTTGGTGTTTTTTCATCTGCTTTCTAAGAATTGTAGATTAGCATCATTGGAAAGGAAATTTTGATAAAGAATCTAAATATGTAACACCAATCTCTGTTTTCAATATTGACAAGAAGTTATACTTGTGCAAAGATTGGCCATTTGTGGATCAAATTTGAAGAAAATTTTGTTGCCTAATTTGCATATTTTTGTCCAATATTTCATAATTTGGCTTTCATTATTCGAAAGATAAATATCTTAGCTTCCTTTCCAATCAAACTTGTAATGAATGGAAAGTTGTCAAAAATGCATATGAAAAACAAGTTACAAAAATTGGGCTCCCATTTTTCAAGCCCTGGTAGAGTAAGGGTCAAACAGTAAAATATACCTCCCTTAGATTGGCAGCATTTGAGGTCCTCGTTGGTCTTGGGAATACTTTAGATTAACATGGACTGTATTATTAACATTGACAATCTTGCTCCTATTTGCTTTCCATCTCAGAAGTCTTAAATCCCACAACTGCTACTCCGCAATTTGGCAGATTGTTACAAAGTACAGTCACCATTTTTTCGATACATCCCAAGACATTTCATGAACAAAGTTGAGTCAAAACTCAAAGAAAACCTACTTGGCAGTAATACATGTTACAAACATGGAGGGGTATCCCCATTGCATCACTTTTTGAATTTAGCGGTTAAAGCACTTCAGTAGATACTCTATTTTGAGATGTTGTTCGAGAATAACTTCGGGCCTACAAAGTGGTGCAATTCTACTTTTGTAAGTGGTGCTTACTATGCGAATACGGCATTTCTAGAGTTCCAAAATTAAACTTGAAATCCAGTTTCAAAAGAAGAAAAGAATTGTCAAATACCAGATGTTTGTAGTAACAAACACGTAGGGGTATGGTAGGTAGGTAGGGTTGTCATAAGTTGTCCAAGCTCAAATATTTTGATGGATTTTGAAAATCAAAGAAGATTATGGAAGGGTTGTCATTAGTTGTCCAAGCTTAAAAATTTTGATGGAATTTAAAAATCAGAGAAGATTTTTTCACATGATGTATAGCCATGATTCTTCATCAGATGATGGTCATGTGATAATAATTGGTAGCCAATTGTGGCCAAAGTGTTACCCCATGTGGGGCACCCTTCAAATTTCTGGCTTTGTTTTATGTCTACCACAGATGTAGGTTGACAGGGGAACTTACGTAGCAATTTATCGTAGGTAATGGCGGTCGCCTTTATCACGTGTGATCAGTCAACGAGTCAGAAAATCATTTTATTAGCGCATTGTGATTGGTTTGATTGCATTTAAGCAATTGACATTGATGTACTTATTATTCGATTTGAGAGAAAAAATGCAATTAGTCACCGAAAAAAGTCAGATGATTTTAAGAAAGAAGCCTCAGGGATCTTTATAACACAAGAGTACGAAACATCACCAGAAATTTGTTGGAAACATTTTTCTGTCAGGCTGGGATCTGATAAATAAACACTGTTTTTAGTGTTTGTAGGAGATCCTGTTGGCATCTAAACACTTACGTTTTTAGTGTTTGTAGGATCGTGATGTTTATAGTGCTAAGTCAACTCTGTACGGTGGTTTATGCATTTTAGGGGACGTAAAGATGTCTTTTAATAAACAATATCAAAACCCCCAAAAAAGTGTACGTTTGAACGTAATGTGGAACACCAATGTAGTGGTGAACATTAGTTTATGGGTATGAGGAAATTTCTTCGTGGCGATTCATTGGTGTCCGATAAAACCTGAAGCCCTTGGTGGGTTCAGCCATCAGCATGATATCTAATGACAATAATATTCATATAGCAGGGAGGAAGATTGAAAGGGAAATCTAATCACGTCTTATATCGCACAATGCATATTATACGAAAATTAAAAAGAAAGAAAAAAATGGAAAATCATTTTGTTAAAATAAACGAAAAGCTTAATGGGGATAATAACATAGTGTAAACACTAATGAAGGAATGAAAGGTTACGACCCTGGATAATACCATTATTTTAGAGGCAATCGGTATTGGTGTATTCCTCATATTTTGAGGTTTACAAACTTATATTGTCAATTTTGTTTTTAGCTTTTATAAAACGCACATCAATGCATTTAATTGTGTCCTTTAGTTATGCATGACTGATTTTGAATTTGTAGAGGGGACAATGTGTCCAAAGGTGTTGATTGCTGAAGTCATCCCACTGAGTATGTTATCCCACTCTTGAGAACGTTATCCCACACTAGATTTGTCTCCCAAAATCTTGTTGAATTTTTTTTTAAACTGGTTTATTTTAAGGTTTGTAGATACTTACATTTCCCCTCTGTCAAAAGCTTTTAAACTGTTCACATATGTCACAGAATATTCTCAACAAACAAAGGTTTGATATCGGAAGTACATAAGGATAAGGATAAGGATATTGTATACAAAGGTAGGCATTGGTTCCCAATTCTCATTACATATAAGAGAATTATGATGCTGGGATAAGAAAAGAAAAGGGGAAAAAAACGGGTTGACTTCAAATTGATGTTAAAGTATCATGAATGTGTGCACCTTTAAATCATGATAAGTCGAACGTCAGCCAATCAGTGATGTAACCATCTTTTTTATTGATAAGAACTTAATCCTTCTGAGAATTCTTGTGACACTTTTTCTGGCAATCTTTATTTTTCCTGCAGAATGATTACAAAAATCAGTTGTTTTTGATCAAGGTCTAAATTTGGGCATATTTGAAGTCAATATCAATACTGAAGCATTAAATAATCATTCTATAGTAGTCTTGTTTGAATAGTAAATTTTGCTTAAGTCTGGTTGATCATGTTTGGAAATTTATTATCTTGTAACTTATCAATATTCCTTTTGCATATTGTTTGCAAAGACTTGGCTTTCCACCACAAAATAGATATACACATAGCTTGTTTAGGTCAGATATGAATATTCATGCTGTTTTACTTTATGAATATTTATGTCTTATTTCAATATTCATGTCCTATTTGAATATTCATGTTGTTGTACTCGGATATGAATGTTTGTTGTTATCTCATTTGAATATTCATGTTGTCATAATTGTATGTTAGTCAGATATGAATATTCATTTCAGTAGTCATATTTGAATATTCATGTTGTACTCTTGACATGAATGTTTATGTTGTTATCTGATTTGAATATTTATGTCATTGAATATTTTTTTTTTTAGTCAGACATGAATATTCATATTTGAATATTCATTAGCTTTCATTATAAGGTGGTTTGGGGGTTTGTGTTATAATGTACATACTTCACCAGAACAGAAACAGTAAATTTCTCATATTTGTAAACAGAACAACAATTTTTAAAAGTTGTCTCTGTATTTCATCTACATAAAAGTTTTTCTAGCCAATGCACTTAAAGGAATATTCTCTTGTTTTTTGTTTTTAAACCTTTCATAAGAAAGGGAAAAAATTTAGAAACAATTTAGCACAAAAATCATGTTGATATGTTAATTCTACCAAGAGATATTCAATTATTAAGGTTCATGAAAAAATGCTAATAAACGAATAGGAAAAAGCTCAGTATGACATCACAGGCACACATTCTCCCACAGAGTTGATGTATTTCATTAAAATTTATCATCTATTTTTATTAGTAAAAGCTGCTAGAAAAATAAATTGATAAAAGTTAGGTATTTATATACATTGCCAAATATACCCTACTTTAATAATTTTTTGAAAATTGTTCCTAATCATACAGAAACAACTAATTTAAGTTCAAAGAAATATATAAACATTTGCAATGGAATGGTCTCTATGACATCAAACACAAATTCATCATACTGTAAAAAACTTCAAAATGCAATTGGGGAAATCTTTTAAAATCCATATCTCCTGAACGGAATATGATATCAACCTGATATTTGTACCAAATTGCTTTAAAAGTATGCTCTTTCAAATAGAATTTTACAGAAAACCATGGGAATATTCCTTTAATATAGTTCAACATGGTTTGTTAACATTTTTTTTTCTCTGTACAGTTTAAGATTGTGTGTGTCTCTATATAGATGAACATATGTCAGTCATTATTGTGGGACTTATTTTTCTTGACAAGGAAATGATATTTTTGCTTTCTTCTACAAATGTATTGTGTAACACACTGTTGAATTTTCCATGTTTATGAAGGGGCACGCTTATGTGAGGAAAAAATGTGTACATTCTTCACATTGGTATTTTTTTTTGTATATTGTTTATTGGTTCATTAGTTAAACTGTATATAAAGCTAATGAATCTGTATAATGGCTTAAGATATATTAGTGTGTTAAGGGTTGGGTAAGAATTTTCTTTTTCAGAATATCCGTCCATTTATATTCACCATTTTTGTTTTTCTGCTTCAGATGTTTTGGCTATAGTAAATTCGTATCGATTATATCGTCAAAACTCCACTGAATTTTGGTAAAATGTTTCAAAGCCAGTTTGATTGTGGACATCCACAAGTTGTCGAATGTGAATAAAATCTTCTTTTGGTCTTTATTTAAGTTAAAACTGTCAGCTTATTAACAATTTGCATTTAGTTGTTGGCTTGAAATAATGAAGTAGGTCATGCTGGCAATCATGGGCATGATTTGCCGATCAGAAATTTGTTGGGTTCACAAAATCAAATAATTTGCCTACCAAAAGTTGAGGGAATCATGAATTCATGCTATCTGAATGCACAAGTTAATCTGAAAAAGTCCGGAAAATCATTCACCTATTGCTTTTAGAATATAAATGGGAAATCTCTGTGATAGCAGCTCAATATGATTACTACCCATCCATGTTCAATTCCTCTGTCAAATCGTAATCTCTTCTCCACTGAAAGAGCAAAATATTCATTTTTTCAGGATTTACAATTTTGTATCCCATTCATAGAAGGATTTAGAGAATTAATGAGAAAATAAGCTAGCTTTAAGGCTTCAGAGATTTTGATATAATTACATAACGATCACTCTCGCATTTTGGAAGCTTCTTAGTAATAAACAACGTTTCAAAATTAGCGATTGTTTGTTTCAAAGGAGTTTTCAATACTCAGTCAAAGAGATGATCTTGATTTTCAAATTAAAATTTGGACCATAAATTGTCAGCTATAGATATTCTGTAAAAGAATAGGAGAAGATTTAATTGCTATTATTCCAAATCCATTCCTTATTTTCCCCCACCTCCTTCAAACCCCATTCCCTTAAACTTCAGGGAATGATCTCTTATGTAGAAATGCAAGCAATGTATGAGAAGAGGCGTTGTGCGCCATTGAAAGAAAATATTTTACCGGCCCCTCAATCTTTTTTTTTTTTAAAATCTGAAAGAGGTATTGATTCATTCGTTCAACTAACTAATCAAACACTGTGGCATGGTAGTGCGTGTTGGTATATGTACTACACAGTGAAATATTTTTTTTCAACTGGCCCTTGGCAAGGTACTTCCTCTCTTGAAGTGAAAATTCGAAAAAACTTTGATATGACAGGAAGCATATCACCAATTTTGTCCTAACTTCATTTGTTTTTGGCAAAAACCACATTTTACAAGAAAAAAGCACAAAAAGAAGATTTTGATCATGTGATGGAACACAATCACTTTTGATATTTTTTGGAGAATTTTACAATTGAAAATCACTGCCTTTGTTGATTTGAAAAAATTTCATCATGATAGTATTATAAGGTTTGTTTTAGAGAGGAAACGAGTTTTGCAATTTAAAATATTAAATTTTCTTTGTGATTGACTTTGATTTATTTAATGCATTTTTTCACCAATTTTGAGTGTGTGATAAAGTAATTTTTGAGTAAGCTTTACTGTTTAGGTACCACTGTACATAAGTGTTGAATTACCATGTTCTGTAACATGTTTTGGGGATAGAAATTCTCATATGTTTAAGGCTTAATTCATAGTGAGTTGCAACTGTTCATTACGTTTTTATGAGAGGAGTTAAGGAGTACTCTGTGTATAGGGCATAATTATTATGCACCTGTTTCATGTCTGTTCCTGTGTATTTGAATTCTTGCTGAATGTCATCTATTTTTATGGGGGCAGTATTGATTTACAGATAAATGGGAGATTGTAAAGGGTATCATTTTAGCTTGTATTTAAGTGAACTGCAAGGCAAATCACCTTTACGCTGTATAGCTGTATTAGTTACAATGTATAGAATTATTGTACATTTACCTTTTGTATAGTTGTACATATGAACAGAGTCCTTATTCTACGCAGTTTACTTTTTTTCTATTTTTTGGTGAAAAAAAAAAAAGAAATAGAAAAAATTAAGCCGAAGAACTGTGATGTATATTTCTTGTTTTGATATGAAAGAGAAGAATTGAAATGAAAGAAATTGCGTTTTGTTCTCTTTTAAGGATTTGTAAAAATTTGTTTGTTTATATTTTCTCAAACTTTTTTTTAGGACTTTGCTGAATTAATAGGGAATATTAGTCTGGCGTCCCTAGAAAAAATTGCTTGGCTGAAATATTAGTCTGGGGTCCCTAGAAAATTTGCTTAGCTGAAATATTAGTCTGGGGTCCCTCAAGTTTGCTTGGCTGAAATATTAGTGTGGGGTCCCTAGAAAATTTGCGTGGCTGAAATATTAGTCTGGGGTCCGTAGAAAATTTGACTTGGCTAAAATATGAGGGCATATTGTTCTGGGTCCATGGAAAATTTAACTTGGCTGAAATGTAAGGGCATTTATTGGGGTCCTGGAAAATTTGACTTGGCTGAAAAAGGAGGCATATTATACTGTGGTCCCTAGAAAATTTTACATAATTAAAATATGGAGGCATGATTAGTCTGGGATCCCTAGAAAATTTGATTTGGCTAAAATGTGAAGGCATATTATTCTGGATCCTTGGAAAATTTGATTTGGCTGAAATATGAGGGGTTCCTAGAAAATTTGTTTTGGCTGAAATGCGAGGGGTCGTTAGAAAATTTGATGTGGCTGAAATGCGAAGGGTCCCTAAAAAATTTGATTTGGCTGAAATGCGAGGGGTCCCTAGAAAATTTGATTTGGCTGAAATGCGAAGGGTCCCTAGAAAATTTGATTTGGATGAAATGCGAGCGGTCCCTAGAAAATTAGACTGATGAAATGTGAGGGGATTTATTTGGACCCCTGGAAAATTTGATTTGGCTAAAATATGAAGGCATATTATTGTGGGTCCTTGGAAAATTTGATTGGCTGAAAAGCGAGGGTCCCTAGGAAATTTGACTTAAAAGAAATGTGAACAGATTTATTGGGGTCCCTGGAAATTTGACTTGGCTGAAATGTGGGGATTTATTGGGGTCCCTAGAAAATTTGATTGCTTGTCTTTTTCATGTCAAGTACTGGAAATATCTTTGACATGGGTCTTCAAATGGACAAGTTTTTCAGCTGTTACAGTTTACCTACTTATTGCTGTGAGTTCAGGATAGCAGTCCAACATGAACATTTGAAAATGCTCAGCAGATAAACATGCTCTTATCATACTAAAGATCATCCTAGATTTTTGTACCCAAAAAGTGATAAAGCGGCCATGTATAATATGGAGCCACATTTGCCAAATTCGACAATGACCCTAGTTGTACTTTTGGCCCAAGTCTTACCTTCATTAAAACTAAGCACAACCCCATACCAACTTACATAGAGACCTGGCCACTCCAAGCTACTGACCTGATTCCTCACCCCTTTCTAATTTCTCCGACCAATTTTGAAACCAACGCCCCAATAATCACACCTGACAAAACAAGAATTTAAAGGAGCAGTACACTGCAAAGTAAGGCCGCTTGTTTTTGCAAATTTCACTGATATATTATACCCACAGATTGGAAAGCTTCATAGCTCACAGATGACATGAGGCATAGGTCACATGAATATTCATATTAACCAGAAAATTGCTACAACTGTTGAGTGCTAGATAAGAATTTGAGTTTTGGGGGACCCCGAAAAATATACCCTCACTTTTTGGTCTAGTGCCCCTTTAATTTCAAGATTCTAAACAAAGAGAGAAATCTATCTCAAAGTGGCACAACCAACCCAGCACAGCTGATAAGTAAAAATAAGGGGTGGGGCTTTAAAAACTGAAGAAAAGAGATATTCTTTGCAGAAATAGCCTAGGCAGTGGTGGATTTTCGGTGGCCAAAAAAGTGAGTGACCTTTTCGGTTCCGATGCTAATAGCATAGTCGTGTGTATGTATGTATGTGTCTGTAACAGCAAGCTTGTTATTCACAATATCTTATGAATGATACACTGGATTCATATTACATGTGGTACACAGATAGCCCATGATCTGTAGATGTGCACTATTGTTTTTGGTGGTGATGTCATGCATATTAATAAGTAGGCAGGGCTTAATGTAAAAATATTAGAATGCTCATATTTTAATTTTCACATAGCTATTGTGTTTCATATTTGGCTAGTGTGTGGTATAAAAACGTTGAAATTCATCAATACGTGTAGTGGGCAGGGCTTAATATGATTTTGCTGAAAAGATCTTGTTAACACAGTATTTCAAGAACGATACATTGGATTCATATCATATATGGTACACAGCCTATGGTCTGTAGATGTGCCCTATTGTTTTTGTTGGTAATGTCAAGCATATTAATTAGTGGGTGGGGCTTAATGTAAAAATATTGAAATGCTCATACTTTAAAAACCACATGTCTGTTTTGTTTCATATTTGGTTTAATTATGATGTGAGCTGGTGTGTATATGCTCATTGTATAAAAACATTGTATTTCAGTAACATGCATAATGGACGTAGCTTAATATGATTTTGCTAAAAAGAGCTTGTAAGCACAATATCTAAAGAACAATAAACTGGATTCATGTCATGTGGTACACAGATAGTACATGGTCGGTATATGTGACCTATTGCATTTGGTGGTGATGTCACGCATACCAATGAGTAGACCAGGCTTAATGTTGAAATCTTCAAACGCTCATATTTGAACAACTACTGTACTTTTAATTCATACTTAATATATTTGTCTTTAGCTAGTGTATACATATTTATGGTATAATTTTTTTAATAATATAATATACATGACATGGTGCATATTGCTAAGTTAAGAAGGGGAGGGGGACTGAATATAAAATCTTAAAAAGTGATACATTCAACCATGTCTGTTTGCATCATACTTGCATGTTATTTGTCAGTAATTGTGAACATGCTAATGTTGTAAACAAGTTGAAGTTCACTAATATGTGTACCTTAAATGTGAAAATGCTCCAATAAACTCGTCTCGCGCACATGTCATATGTGGTACTCAGATGAATTATGGTCCGTATATGCGACCTATTGGTTTGGTAGTGGTGTCACATAGGTGCCAACAGGTTCTGTTTTATTGATATGCATGGTGGGCATGGCTTATTGATATATGTTATTTAGCATATTTTATGATATGCAATGCTAGTTAGTCTACAACTGTAAAATCAACCAACAATGAAGGAATGCATCTGAACCACTAAACATTTTAGTTTTCTGTTTTTTTTCTTTTCATGGTGGCCCCATTTTCAAAAATCCTGGCTCTGCCAGTGCTTTGAACAAAACAAAACTATGGCTTCTTAAAAGAGGCCATGTTTACAAGAATGCCCAGGTAGCTATCAGTGGCCCTGCACCATCAGCCAGACTGGCCCTGCACCATCAGCCAGACTGTCCCAACAAATGCTACTCGCCTTCTACATTGCAGTCAATTCAAGAGTGCTGTCATGACATATCGATCATCATGATATCTCTATTCCCACGACATGAAATATGCCTCTTGTGACATATCGCAATACCAAAAACTAATACTCAACTAAGAAATTTTCACGCAACTAGGCTAGGCTACTTCGTACATTACAATTCTAACATTATGGTACAAAATCTAAAAGTTGAAGTTTAGGCCATTAAAAACGTGCAAAATAATCGTGAAACATAGAACAACTAATTAAAAATCGTGTTTCATCACCGCACACTGGCACACACCGATGTAAGTTGGCAAAAAGAACAAAAAATTGGTCCAGAATGTGCCACTCAAGCTCTCACTTTGATGATTCATGGTCACGTTGGCTGAATTACCAAACATATGCGTGATGAACGTAATAGTCACACGATCATGTCGTCTACTAGATCTGCAAATCATTTTTTCTTGCGTTCATCATATCATATAGTAAATTGTAACTCCATGATCATATAACGTTAGTGATATTAACAATTTGTGTTGTCAGTTTTCTTGAAAAGTATCAGGATATATGATATATCGCGATATTTTTCTCCACAATAATCGATATGTAATAGAGCCATGCCGTGACAGCACTCCCCCCCTCTCAGTGTTTTACTCATTTTTCCCCTCCTGCCTTCCCCTTGCTGGGAAAAGGCCAGCTACACCAGCACAGCCCTGGTATCAACACCTCACACCAAAGTGCAGGTTGGCCCATTAAAAAATTAGAGAGAAAAATTAAATCCATAACGATGACGGCTTGTTTCTATTCTTAATACAAAATTTACATACAAACTTGACAGTTGACAAATTCGTCATACTGTATATTTACAAATATCAAGGTAGAAAATATATTTATACAACAAGGTGATCAGAAAAATGTTTAGGACATGTTAGGACATGATAAACTTAAGTTCTTTAATTACTTTGTTGCTTTTTGGCTTCAATTTACAAGGATTGTTAATACACTGCCCCAAGGAACAAACTTTCTAACAAATTATGTTCTGGATCAGATTTCACTGTTCCAACTTTTCTCATATATCTCCCGATCTACTTGGTCTCACACCTGACATCTTTCTTAATTTCATAGAGTTTTTTTAACCTCTTTTACTCAGAGCAACAAGACTTACATAACAACTGATTTCTCCTGAAATTTCTTCAGTATTAGTTTACAAATAAATACCACAATGCATTTATGAGGATTTAGTAGGAGTAAAGATTGATAGCAAAGATAAAACTTAACGAATATTTATCAGAAATGTGAGACCCTAAACCCAGGACTATAGGCATCAATGAGGAGGGAGAGGGGGGGGGGGGGGTGGTGGTGGCAGGTGCATTACCACTCCCAACCCCTCTACCAACTGCCAAGGTACAAAATTCTAAAGCATAATGTGTTGTTTTTAGTTCTACATCACATGAAAAGGTGCTCAACCTCAGGAAATGCACCCTGGCCCCCTCATGGATAATCCTGGGTATGGGCCTTAAAACTTAACAATCAATTAAAAACAAATCAAAATAGTATAACAATAAACATAAAGTTCTTAATGCGTTGAATTTCATTCTCAGATGTTTGAGTCATCCTTCTTGGCAGATGTCCAGGCAGCGTAAAATTCCATCACTTCTAACTTTGTTATACAAGGTCTTCATATGAGGGATTTCATCACGTGACTCTAACTCAACTGGACTCCATTTTGTAGGGCAGTGGCGTCGTTGCGTTTTAAACGACCCAGTCACATCACACATACAACAAACATACTACATGCTAACCTACCATTACCAGTTTAGCGAATTTTACTAATTTCAATTTTTGTTCGTTGCCTATTTCACTTTGTATTATCCTTAAGTTTTATATATTCACAGGGTATACGCAGAGTAACTTTAACGTTTACAACAGAAGATTGTTCGTTATACTCAGACAAAGCCTACATACCTGATATAAAGTGCTAGCTGCAAATCCTAGTGTTGAAAGCTGTCACGTCGTGCAGCAGAAATGCCAGAAACCCACTGCCAACATCAAGCAGGATCAGATGGAAATTGAAAAAATTGTCTTTTTATTCTCGGATCACATCTATTAGTGCAACCACGGCACAGCAAGATTCCAGCATAATCATCTTCCAAAAATAATCTTATATAAATTCCAGCATAATCATCTTCAAAAAATAATCTTATATAAATTCCAGCATAATCATCTTCCAAAAATAATCTTATATAACAACATGCATACAAAATAATCCTATATAACAACATGCAAACATATGCAAGTCTAATTAAGTTTACAGCAAAGAACTGGGTTTTTTCTCGGACAAAATGGCAATGTAAACAGTCATGTGATCTCATGACGTCAGCTAAAACACCCTTACACAGCCAAATTCCTGCCAAAATGCGTATCTTCGATTTAACCCTAAGAGACAAATTTGGGCGAAAATTTCATTAAATGTTTAATCAAAGGGGAGTTTTAGGTATCAGAAAAGGCCCTCAGATTTCCAGGTGATAACATATAATATCTTTTGAGCTGTGTGTCTTTTCACTCTTTTTTGTAAATATCACAACATCCTCACGCTTTGATCAGACTAAAAGTGTTACTTGTAACTATCACATCCTCACGCTTTGATCAACCTAAATGTGTTACTTATAAATATCACATCCTCACGCTTTGATCAGCCTAAATGTGTTACTTGTAAATATCACAACATCCTTACGCTATGATAAGCTGGAAAACCTAACTTCGAAAAAGAAAAGACTGCTCTCCTATGTTTTTCTCCATTGCTTTGATACATGATTAAACTGTACTGTCTATTACACCTTTAAATGGGATGGGGTAATACCATTAACATATTTTATTCCACTTGTTTCAAAATGAGTACCAGCTTCTAGGAGCATAGGAAGGGTCATTTCTCAGGGAGGAGGGGGTGCAAAACCCAAAAATTTCCTGGTGACAAGTACAAAAATTGCACTGGTAATTTCAGTTTCCATCAAAAGTTGCTGCTAACAGGGAAACACCCTTCAATTACTGAGAGATTTTTGGAAAATGTCCTTCATTTTCAGGAAATTTTCTACAATTTTACTTTTAAAAAAAGTTTGGCCAGTTTTCAGGAAATTTTGGCCAGTTTTTAGAAAATTCTGGCCAGTTTTTGAGGAAAGTTTTGCCAGTTTTCAGGAAATCTTACCAAAATATCCAATAATTTTACCACATTTTTCAATGTTATGTTAATAATTTTCCAAATTCACCTCCCAAGTAGGCAGAAAGCATGAAACCGGGAAGGTGAAATCCGCTCAGGGAGGGCAGCTTGCCCCCCTGCCCCTGCTTTCTACGCCTCTGCCAGCTTCTTTGAGATGACCAGCGAGATAACTTGTGGTATTCTTTTGTTGGGAAGCCATGATGTTACATTCACTAGAATGACAGAAACCAGAGATGAACACCAACCTTAAACCATTAGCTCAGTGGTCAAGCAAAACAACTTCATACGAAAGAGAACTTCAACTAAATATCATATTCCAGAGCTGAAGTGCCTGCGAGGGCAGAAACAGCAAAGACCACAAAAAAATATCTTATTCCATTAAGGAGATATTCAAGTTTAAAGTTATTTCTAATCTGTGTAGAAATGCTGGTGGGGAAAGTAGACGGTTGCTGCCCTACTTCTCACTTTCCTTACAATTCTTAATGTATTTTAAAGAAAATTCAGTCATTGTTTTTACTACTTCAAATTTTCGTCAAGTGGTAAATTATAATTACCTTACTAGATTTTGTTTTATTACTTTCCTGACATATCCAAAGGTTTCAAAGGCATAAAATCTATCAAAACAATAGGAGAATCATAAAGACTGAGGAATATGACTTCACAACTAGTCTGATTTCAGTCATTTCTAAACATGCAAAAGAACTTTAAACTTGAATACCTCCTTCAAGAAATACATTTCATGAATGCTTTTTCACTATTCTGTTTCTATTGAACTTTTCTTTCATATAAGATAAACCTTTCTTGACCCCTTAACTAATCCTTTAAATGTCTCACTCATCTGGTACTTAGCCTCGCAGCTCGGAAATAAATTAGTTTTTGATTTCCCCAGAAAGAATGCACTCATGCTACATAACACGTTTGGGTGGATGGCAATCTCTCAGGAAATGGATCTGGTTACCACGATAATGTAGATGTGGATGCTTTTCGATTACCGTTATCATTTGACCTTTTTGAGTGCCAGAACACCAATCAAAACGATGACCTCTACAAACGCTGGCAAAACACTGTGGGCAGAAAGATGTGATAATTATTCAAAAACAATGTGTTTTTTTTTTTAAATGAATGTTTCTAATAGTCCCCTCTCTATAATCTGTGAAGATGTATGGACAATTTGAAGTAACAGAGCTTACTTGCTTACAATGTAATGAAAACCATAATAATGGCAAAAGTTCCCATCAGAATCAGTTCAACATCACCTAATTTATAAGAATATTCCCTGGTTTTTGTAAAATTTTATTTGAAAGAGCCTACTTTAAGAGCCAAATTGGTGCAAAATTCAGGTTGATATCATATTCAGTTCAGGAGATATGGATTTTTAAAGATTTCACTATTGCATTTTAAAGTTTTTGTACTGTATGATGAATTCGTGTTTGATGATGTCATAGAGGCAATTCCATTGCAAATGTTTATGTATTTCTTTGAACGTTAATTGGTTGTTTCTGTATGATTAGAAACAATTTTCCAAAAGTTATTGAAGTAGGGTATATTTGACATGTATAAAAATGCCTAACTTTCATCAATTTATTTTGCTAGCAGGTTTTACTAATACAAGGATGACAGATTTTAATGAAATACATCAACTTTGTGGGAGAATGTGTTGCTGTGATGTCATACTGAGCCTTTTCCTATTCGTTTATGGCATTTTTTGTGATCCTTAAAATTTACCCCGCTAAGCATAGCGGGGATATTTACGAGAGTTATACTTACCTTCCATGCTATAAATATGCAATCTGGTCACATGACCTGATTCTAAAGCACTTCTAACGGACCTTAAAAATGTAGTTACCAGCCCAGCCCTGACCTTAATAATACCTCTACTAACCCTCACTAAACATTCCACCTAGGCCTGAACAAGAGGCGAGGTGGGCTGGGATGCATGGAAGGTAAGTAAAACTCTCATAAATATCCCTGCTAAGCTTAGCGGGGTAAATTTACTTCCAGTTATACCTTACCTTCCATGCTATGAATATGCAATCAGATTGCAACCAAGGATAGGAAGAAAGGGAGTTCAGGTCGCAGCACAATTTTCTAAAGGCTAGTCTGAAACTCGCACTAGTCTTATCCTGCTTAAAGGATGAAACTCCTTCTCCTCTTAAGGATGAAAGACCTCTGAATAGGAACTATTAAAAATAGTGCTAGTTATAACAAGAGAACAGGAAGCACCCAAAAATTTGACCAGTTCCACCAATGTTGTGTTAACAACGCGCTGAAAAGAGAGGGCTAGTAGAGGTAGTATGTAGGTCAGGGCTGGTAACTACATTTTTAAGGTCGGTTAGAGGTGTGTTAGAATCAGGTCATGTGACCAAATTGCATATTTATAGCATGGAAGGTAAGGTATAACTAGAAGTAAATTTGAATATTTCCTGGTAGGAATAACATATCAACATGATTTTTGCACTAAATTGTTTCTTATGAAAGGTTATGAAAAAAACTTGGGGAATATTTCTTTAAAGCATTTTAAGTTGTTAGGTGTTAATATGCAAATTTGTGTGTCAAATTAAGACGACTGAATACCTCTCTTTGTTTTGATCTAAATTTTTGTTTTTAATCCCGTACCACAATTACTTGAAATAGAGTAGCAGATTCAGACAAAATGTGTTAGTATATTAGCTGTTTTCACTAATTTAAATCTAGTTAGAAAAGACATTCTCATCCTTTTCAAGCATTGAATTTAAGGAAAAAAATACACAAATTTACATCAAATAACATGTTTTTCTGTTTGCACATTACAAATTTTTCATGCTTCAAAATTTCTTCAAACTTTGGTAAGCCATAAATCATACCTACCTATGCTATTTTTCAAAGTCAAAAGTATTCTTTTAAGAATGTAATGCTCTTTTAGTACCATGAAAAGAGAAGAGTTTTGTAGCCGTCCATTTACCTTTAACAATATTCATTATAAACAGGATATTACTTATAAAATACTTCACAATGCATGAATAATTTTTTACCTACTACAATAACATATTTTCAAGTACTTTTAATCAAGACTTGAAAACAATTTTAAAGCAAGTGATAAGCTTTTAAAGGTTTATGAACAAGTAGACGTAACAAACTAATTTGCCATAATTTTTTTAATTTAAATATTACAAATCATAAAAGTGGCAAAGTGCGTGATCAAAAGTGGCAACAAATTAAAAAAATTCATAGCCTTTTGAATGTTCAGGCATCATTATGTAAATCTGTATGCTAATTTCTGATCACAATTGCTGGATCTTCATATTCAACTCTGTAATCAAATTACCCCCCCGCCCTCCCCCCCCCCCCTGCTCCCTCTTTTTTTTTTAAACTAAATTTATTGTTTATCACAATTACATAACTTGGTTCCTAAAACTATGAGCAAAACTTTTTACCGTATGTTCTATCAAATTCTGGTTGGAACAGACTTCAAAATTAAGTGAGATTTAGAAACAAAATTGAAAGAATTACACTAACTTGCTGTGCACCCTGTCAAAGTATCACAAATGTAGCTTATACATTGAAAACTAATCAAACTTCTATACGCAATAACTAAGAAACAACAAATAATAACATTTCCGAAATTCAAAGATGGTTTTATGCAACATTTAAAAGTCTTTCTAAGAGGCTATTTAACTCTACATGTATGGACCATTTCAAATTGATTTTAGCCAAACATGATTAATTCAGTGCTTCGACCAATCCACTGCTGGGGGAATTTTCCCTTTGTTACCAACACCATCAGCTGCATTTTCTGGAGAATAAGTGTAAGCAACAATGCACATGCCTGTTACCTTAATACATAATGCACGTATGATTATCGATTGGTCAATAAGATTCAAATAGCATACGATTGGTCCAATGTGGACACGTGAATTTTGGCCATGTGACATTATTTAAATGATTTTGACGGAAAATGCAGATTCAGATGGAAAAGGTCTAAATACTTTTAAAAGGAACTGACGGAAGGGATAAGTACCTGCAGAATGTGAATATCCACCAGAAATTATAGCACGGCCATTCCTCAAAGAGAAAATAGGACAGTGACACGGATGCGCTGGCATGGGCAGTGGTTGCTGTGGGTTTATCAGTAGTTATGGAAGAAAAAGTAGATGTCAAACAGAGATTCGAAAAAAACGTGCTGTATTACAGGGCGACATTCATATATTCTTATATTAATTCTACGTGTTTTAATAGTCTTATCATAAACGAGTGCAGCAAATAATGACCAACAGTTTTTCAGTTTTTAGAATACCCCAATCGTTATCTACCCCAATCGTTATCTACCCCAATCGTTATCTACCCCAATCGTTATCTACCCCAATCGTTATCTACCCCAATCGTTATCTACCCCAATCGTTATCTACCCCAATCGTTATCTACCCCAATCGTTATCTACCCCAAATCGTTATCTACCCCAATCGTTATCTACCCCAATCGTTATCTACCCCAATCGTTATCTACCCCAATCGTTATCTACCCCAATCGTTATCTACCCCAATCGTTATCTACCCCAATCGTTATCTACCCCAATCGTTATCCACCCCAATCGCTATCCACCCCAATCGCTATCCACCCCAATCGCTATCCACCCCAATCGCTATCCACCCCAATCGCTATCCACCCCAATCGCTATCCACCCCAATCGCTATCCACCCCAATCGCTATCCACCCCAATCGCTATCCACCCCAATCCACCCAATCGCTATCCACCCCAATCGCTATCCACCCCAATCGCTATCCACCCCAATCGCTATCCACCCCAATCGCTATCCACCCCAATCGCTATCCACCCCAATCGCTATCCACCCCAATCGTTATCCACCCCAATCGTTATCCACCCCAATCGCTATCCACCCCAATCGTCATCTACCCCAATCGCTATCCACCCCAATCGCTATCCACCCCAATCGCTATCCACCCCAATCGCTATCCACCCCAATCGCTATCTACCCCAAACGCTATCCACCCCAATCGCTATCCACCCCAATCGCTATCCACCCCAATCGCTATCCACCCCAATCGCTATCCACCCCAATCGCTATCCACCCCAATCGCTATCTACCCCAATCGTTATCCACCCCAATCGTTATCTATCCCAATCGTTATCCACCCCAATCGCTATCCACCCCAATCGTTATCCACCCCAATCGCTATCCACCCCAATCGCTATCCACCCCAATCGCTATCCACCCCAATCGCTATCCACCCCAAACGCTATCCACCCCAATCGCTATCCACCCCAATCGCTATCCACCCCAATCGCTATCCACCCCAATCGCTATCCACCCCAATCGCTATCCACCCCAATCGTTATCCACCCCAATCGTTATCCACCCCAATCGTTATCTACCCCAATCGCTATCTACCCCAATCGCTATCTACCCCAATCGTTATCTACCCCAATCATTATCTACCCCAATCGCTATCTACCCCAATCATTATCTACCAATCATTATCTACCCCAATCATTATCTACCCCAATCATTATCTACCCCAATCATTATCTACCCCATTCATTATCTACCGGGAACAGATTTTCCCATCCTTTTCTGTGGCTAAAATTTATTATTAAAAAGGTAATTCAAAGACCTACAAAACATTTCTAAAATGTCTGCCCATAAACTCAACAAAGAATACAAAGTTTTTCATATGTCTGTCTAAAAATACTATTTCCAAAATTCAAAAGCTTACCTGCTCACATTTAGCAACTTGTTACATTTCTATAGACCTTCAGAAGTATTGTAGATTTTAAAGAATTCAGTGGTCAAGCAAATGTATCTTACATAAAAGAGGACTATAAAAGAAACAAAATGGTGAAGACAGAATTCAAAAATCTTATTCCATTAAGGAGATATCGAAGTTTAAAGCTCTTGTCTTATATGTGAAGAAATGACTGGTGTAGTAAGTCTACTATGGAAGGTTGGCATACTCATCCTCACATTGTTTACAATTGTTATGTATTTGCGAGAAAATGTATTTAAGTTTTCTACTATTTGAAACATTTTTCCTCAAACTTGTTTCAAGTGGTATAATATAATAATCCATACTAGATTCTGTTTTACTACTTTCCTGACAAATCCAATGTTTTTTTAAGTTACAAAATCATAGGATAAATTATGATAGAATACATAAAAAACTATGAAGAATCTTGGGGTGTGTCATAACTGATAGTCTGATTTCAGTCATTTCTACAGAAATGATACCAAACTTTAAAATTTAAATATCTCCTTAACGGAATAAGATTTTTGAATGCTTTCTGCACCATTTTGTTTCTTTTGAAGTCTTCTTTCATGTAACATGGACTTGCCTGACCTCTAAACAACTTCTTTAACATACAGTATGGTTATAATGCATCATCAGTATAACTTTATTGCTATAATCTGACAAACACAAATGCTTAAACATACATTGAATAAAAGGATACAGAATAGACTTGCTGGAGCAATGAACATGGAGATGCCGGAAACGAAGCCGATGATCTCAATCAATAGAAAGACAATCATGAGGATTACACCAATCAAAAGCCTGAAAAACAAACAAAATGTTGACAAAAATATAAATATCTATTTCAAAAAAAATCTTTCATGGTAAACCTGTAAGTCAAAGAACTGGGATGCTTCATATGTTTAAAACACAATTAAAAATTCCTAGCGTAGTGGTGCTATAAAGATATTAACATAGCACTTTTACTATGCGTTTCTTAGATAATCATTTTTCATAAAAAAAAATATTCTTGGACTAAAATTTCATTTTTAACACAAATATTTCACAAGAATATTCTCATTTACAATTATTACAACAGACTTTGAAAGTCATGAAAAATTCTTAAATTTCGGTTATTTTAACAACAGACTAAAGTTGTATTACAAGAAACACATTTTGCCAAAGTTGTACAGCTATATTAGGATTTTACTAAGGAAAATTCTTTTAATCAATGTTTATATCCTTGGGATATTATTGTACATTCACAACCATGAGTGACAACACAAATCAAGAAAGGGAGGGGGCTGTCCTTAGTTTATCAGACATGATGTGACACACCTGACAATGCCATCATTATTCATCTCGCAGACTTAGTGACACACAGAGACAACACTAAGAAATTAGTTGAAAATCATGGAAGTACTACAAATTCAACCAAAATTGAATCAAATTGACCATTTTACAGCTTTTTCAATTTTCATATGTAAATATTCAAGGATCTATGCAAATTTGTGATGTCATCAGTTGAATAGCCTACATTTATCCATGTGATTTTCTTTTTTCATCCTCTTTTGCCACAAAAGTTTGTCGGAGTAGTTACACTTGACAGACTTAGAATATCTCAAATTTGATCATACTGTCATCAATATATTCACAGTAGTCAATATGAAGAACAAACAAGTTTCACATCAACTTTGGCCAATCCTGTCATCATTTGCATGTCGAAAGAATACTAGATGTCTAATCAGCCTTAAATCACAACAGAAGTAAGCTTTTGATCAAACTTTTAAATCACTCCAAATTTAATGCTCTTTAACATAAACTTAAATTTGTCACATGTTTCTAGTACTCTCAAAGCAAATAAGATTGAAGCAAACAGAAAAGTGAAAGATACACCATAAGTAATGATGGTTTTGTATAGATATAATTAATTTCCCCATTTTGGGGGGGGTACTGAACTTTATTACTATCAAGTCATTAATTATCAGCTTATTATCTCTGCAATAAACTTCTGCAATAGTATATTTATGCAATCTTTTATTCAAGTTAACTTAATTTAGTTGAGATTTTTCATTTTCATTTTTTTTTTTTAAACATTCATAATCAGCTTATTAACTGTGCAATATACTGATGCAATAGTATATACAGTGTAAATATGCAATCTTTTTATTAAAGTTTTAACTAAAATTATGCAGACTTTTTCATACACTGAAAATGAAATTATTGACCTTCTTTATTTCAGTATACCAGTCAGTTTGATCTATTATGCATGTTTGTAAGATCTCAAGCTCTTGAGATCTTTTTCTTGCCCATGTGGAAAGCAAAGTACTTATCTATGCATTATATATTAAGTTTACTTCAGAAATATTTTGACAGCATTTAAGCATAAATTGTAAGAAATGAACCAAAGAATAAAAAAATAAAAAAACTCAGCCACATTATATTAGATTTGACAATCCATCAAACCTGAAGTGCTCGCGATGGCAGAAACAGCAAACACCACCACACACAAAAACGATGGTTTTATCAAATGAAACGTCATTCCTTAAGAATAATTCTGTAGATCATCTTACCCCATATCAACTGCGCTATAAGCATCATCTGTATAATTCTCTGGTAGACAAGCTTTCACATTGTTATCCTATAAAAATAAATTAACAAAAAATACTTGGTTTGTAATATAAATTTGTTAACAACAGTAACTTTTAGTAATCTAAAATCTGATGAGATGGAAGCAAATCTAAAAAAGTGACTTTAATATTCAGGCTGAAGAAAAATTGAACTGAAATCTCTGCAATCCTTATTTTATCATGCTCAAGCAAAAATTAAGGGAAATAACTTGCTAGATATTCAAACAGAACACAATCTTTTCAAACTTTCTCTTTCCCATCTGGTAATGATATCAGTTTTGAATAACAGAACAAACTGTGTTGTTATTAGTACTTCCTATAACTTGCTCTCTCTGTATTTTTATCTTTATTTTCCAAACAAGTCCCTTTACATCATCTATTTCATCTCTGGAACAAATTTAGTTTAAATCAAATTCTAAAAGTACAGAATAACTCATGTGTTTATCTTCTTTTCGATCTGTTTACTTTTTGGACTATGATATTGTACTTTGATTTGTGAATTTCTTTGTTTAACGCCTGATCAGTTTACCTCAGTGCACTAGCTGGATTTTGCTCTATATAAGTTATTATTATTTATTATTATATTATAACGGGATCTTACCCGTGACCACAACAACAAGATGGATATTACAAGGTGAGAAATGAGGCACAAGAAACGAGCAGGAATCAGACTTGTAACAGCCATAACCTCAAAGCAAATTGAGTATTTCTGTAAAGGAAGAAACACAACATAATACATATAAGCCACAATCAAAAGATATCATCCAATATATAATGAAAGAATGTCCAAACAAATTTAGGAACTGCTACTCAATAATTGTAGAAAATAGGCCCCAAAATGGAAGAAATGGACCCAGTTCATCATGAAACTTTTAAATTTAAAATAAAAGTTGGAATCTATTTCTTATTTATCAGTAGATGAAAATAGATAATATACTCAAAATACAGTAGCAATAGGCATAGGCCTATTCCCAAAATTTCTTGAAATATTTATAAATAAATAAAACAATCAAATCAAATCCAATCAATATGAAATAACATTGTTATAAGACAAGGAAAAAACTTAATCAACTAATTACAAATACAAATCTTAATTACACTAACCCAACTTTGTAAAAAGGATATTTCAACATTTCTTAAATTAATGAAACTGAGGAAAAGGGCAACTTCACAGCATTTCCCATGATTCGGTGTCCAGTTCCTTTAAAATTTAAATCAACTTTTACATTTACAATTTAATATTAAGAGAGGCCTATATACTGATGATTGTTTAAGCAGGTGTCATGGATAGCACACGAAAGTCACATGACTTATTTCCAGTGTGGTTGCAATGAATTTCGCTTATCATTATACATCCCTCAGTACGGGTTGACATTAGGATTGCCATAAAAGGGTTGTTAGAAATTAGGTACAATTCCCATTTTTTTTTTTAATTCACATGCTGTAGAAAATTGATGATTGAAAAATAACTTACTTTTTGGATATTCTCATTATTAGTCTAGGCCTAAATAATACTTTTCAAAAAAACTTTTCCTATGTGTGAAAGAAAAAGAAAAAAAAAACCCCATAGGATTTGTACCTAATCTATAACAACCCTCGTACGGCAATCCTAATGTCAACCCGTACTGAGGGATGTGTATAATAACTAGCAATAGCATATGCCTAAAGTGAAATACAAATTAAAGTTCTAACTTACCCGACCAGTTACGCGAAAAGTTGTAATGAAACAAACGATTTAGGCCTAGGCTAATACGGTTAGGCTATTTTGACTTGATAAACCAAAGGAAATCCATAACAACAGCATACATGAACTGTAACGTGTACAATTTTAAGTAGATGAACTATCGTTCATCTAGTCTTCTCGGTTTGAGAATTACTTGTTTCAAAAAGCCCAGTCTGACAGTCAATCGGTCAATGAATGATGTTATTGTTATTTTAGTGTACAAGCATCAGGCAAAGTTTCAGTCTCTAATTTTAATCTTTTATAAATAGAAGAAAAAAAACAAACAGATTTTTCGCATTGGTTTTTGTAAATATATCATTTAATAAATTTATCAATCAAATGTACGATTACTTTGAAAGATTATGACAAAACTGGTAAAATAATCTCTTTATATTATTTAATAATTAATATTATTTAATGAAAGATTATGACAAAACTGGTAAAATAATCTCTTTATATTATTTAATAAAACAAGGTTGCGCTTGCTTTTTACACAGATATTTAATTATAGTAAGAAGTGAAAATACGGCGAGTAAATCAGTTGCGCTTTGGGCTGATCTCTTTGAAAATGCTTAAACTGCGTGGATTTTTTGTGGAGTAGAGGGTTGGTGGTAAAACTTATTAAAAGTAAAAATATTCGGCTGCAATCTGGTTGAAATGGTCTTTGTACGCCAGTAAACGTTATATGATATTTTGAAATCGTACGAAAAAACGTTTGTCCAAAGAGGTTAAGATTAATCCTAAGTCGTTTCATTCTTATGTTTGCTCAGAGCAAAAATACAAAGGAGAGTGTTGGTCCCCTTTAGGGTAATAATGATGGTGTTACTAACAATAATGGTAAGGATATGGCTGAGGTTTTAAATGACTACTTTGTGTCTGTTTTACTAAGGAGTCCCTGCTGATGATGTTATGGATTATCTTAGTGTGCACTCTCCAGTATCCATAAGGAATGTTGATTTTTTAGTTGATGTTGTGTCTAAGAAGTTGAAGGGTTTGAATTCAAATAAAGCACTTGGTCCAGATGGTACACATCCTGCTGTCTTACGTGGGTGTTCTGGTGTTCTTTCTGTTCCTTGAGTATTATCTTTTCATAGTGCTTTGATGTTGGTGTTGTTTCTAGTGATTGGAGAATTGCTAATGTCACTCTTATTTTCAAAAGGGTGACCACAGTTACCTTGTAATGATATGCCAGTGAGTCTTACTAGTGTTGTATGCAATGTCATGGCGTCCAAGGATGTTGTACTAGATCATTTACTGTCAATGGTTTGTTGAATTTGTCCCAGAATAGGTTCTTACCTATGAGGTCTTGTGTTTCTAATTTACTGAAGTTTTCTGATGATATTACTAAACTAGTTGATTGTGGTCATAATGTGGATGTTATCTATTTAGATTTCCCAAAAGCATTTGATAAGGTTCCATTAAACAGGCTCATGATGAAAACAAGAGCACTTGGTGTGGAGGGAAAGTGTGCCAGATGGATATATTCTTGGTTAGTTGACAGGTCACAAAGAGTTGCTGTTAATGGTGAAGTATCTCTATGGAAGAAGTTTACAAGTGGTGTTCCTCAGGGTTCTGTATTAGGTCCGCTTCTTTTCCTAATCTTCATTAATGATATTGATGTTTCCCTTGGCTCCAGGATTTGTAAATTTGCTAATGACACTAAGCTGTACATGATTGTTGATGATAGTAGAGATTCTTCACTTTTGCAAGCTGATCTAGGTAAGTTGGTTTCTTGGTCCCAAACTTCATGGCAGATATCATTTAATGTTGATAAATGCAAAGTTATTCATTTTGGTCAGAACAATTTGGCTTTTGATTACTGTATGAATGGTTCAAATCTTGGTTGTGTTGATCAAGAAAGGATTCTAGGTGTTGTCATTATTAGCAGCCTGAAGCCTTCTATACAGTGTGCTTTAGCAGCTGCAAGGGCAAATAGGATGTTTGGTTTGATTAGAAGAAATTGTTGTTTTCTTGGTAGAGAGGTTGTCCTTAATTTTTATAAGCAGTTAGTCAGGCCTCACCTTGAGTATGTTATTTAGGCTTGAAGTCCCTTTTATGAGAAGGATAAGTTCATTTTGGAGCAGGATCAGCGAAGAGCCACTAGACTTATTCCCGAAGCAAGGAATCTCTCTTATGAACCTAGGTTGCAAATTCTTGGTTTGACCACGCTTGAGTTGAGAAGAGTACGTGGAGGTATGATTCAGGTTTTTAAGTTCCTATATGTTAGTGATGCTTTGACTTCTTGTTATTTCTTGCATGTTTCAGCTAATCCTCATGTGATACGTGGTAACACTTTGAAGTTGACCAAAGAGTTCTCACGGATAGATATTCAGCGTTTTAACTTTTCGCAAAGAGTTGTTAATGAGTGGAATGGTTTGCCTGAGTGGGTAGTTAGCTCCAATTCTGTTCACAATTTCAAAGTCAACATTAATAAGTTCGGCGTCTTTTTTTTCCCCTTCTTTTTTTGTGGTGGTGGTCGTGAAAGTTTGGGCTTTTTATGGGGTGCATAACCTTTCTTAGCCCGTAATCTTGTTATGTTATATTATGTATCACAAAAAGGAGAAATCTATAGGAAGCAGTGCATTGTTATTAAATTCCACATTTTACAGAGGGATTGGCGGCGCTACAGGGGAAGGGGGCATAACATTGGCAATCCCTATACACCAGTACACTGCTAGGAGAAGAGAGTTGTTATTTTTGAAAAATAACAATTCCCCAAATAACCACTGAACTAGCTTAATCTCTCATACTTGAAATCTAAAATAAATAAATAATCATTTTGAGATATGTAACTTCTTGTAAACTCACTGTCAAGTTAACCACAGAATGGCAATTAAGTCACGTGCTATGTAGGAGTGAGAGCTGTTGAAAACTATTTGTAGCACAACAGTTTAGTGACCTCGGGTATAAGCTCGGGTTGCTATTATGTTGGGCTTAGGATTGCGGGCAAGGGCCCAGGGAAGAATTTTCCCCACGAGATTGCTTTACTCCCAACACTACTCCCCCTCCCTTCAGATAATGTTGTAGAGTGACTCAATTTGTCCGATTTAAAGGCCTTCCCCACAAACACACAAAGTGGAGACCAGTTGGAAAGTAGATGGTAAAAAAACATGACAGTCGGAAAATCAACCAATTCATCAAATATTTACAGACTGAGAATTTAATAGCCGAGCCTATTTCTCATTTGGAAGGTTCAGACATTAGAAAATTTTATTAAAACTCTTCCAATCAAACAAAATCTTGTTTATAACAACCAACATTTCCTCTTCCAGTCTTCGGGCACCCCTCACGAATCTACCAAGCCTCGAAAATGATGCCTTTATGCGCCCTCTAATCAAAAGACTCTATTGTAAGGTCCCTGCACCAAGTATTTAGGCTATAGCCCCTTATTAATGCCTTAGGAACAACCCCCTCCTCACCGGCCGGTCCCTACCCGAATGGATTTTTGCTTTTTACTTTTATCAGTAAGAAAATGACTGATTACTTGTTTTATTTTTATATGCAGCCACAAATAATTTGACAATTTTAGATCAAGCTAAAAACAAAATGAGAATATCTATATACTATAAACTAGAAAATTTAGGATCACATTATTTCGGAAAAGCTTCGAAAATTTAGGACCACATTATTTTGGAAAAGTTTAGATCATAATAAGTCACTTGAATGGATCATGATTAGTAATATCTTATGTTCTAAATAATGTTAGAAATGCAAATAAGGGGTTCAAGAGGGTTTCAAGAATAGTTCAAGAGGGTTTCCATCAAAAAGAAACAGGAACTAGAGACTCGGTATAGGCTGTGTTTTTTTTGTAATTCGGATAAAATTAACCGGTCTTTGTATATTTAGTTGTACCAGCCCATCTTGGGGAAAAGGATCACAAAGTTTGCAGAAAACACAATTTTAAAATTTGGTGGAGGGACTTACCGAATTTTCAAATAAAATATTATTTTTTTGCTCAAAATTTCTTAATTTTTGCAAAACATTGTTTAATGTTTAACTCAATTAAATGTAGTACTTTTTGCTCAAAATTTCCCAGGTTTTCCCTCAAAATGTCAGAATTTTGCTCGAACTTTTTTTTTTGGAGAGTGGATTTGGATTTTTTGAATTTTTTTTTGCTACCCCACCCGCCACCTAAAAAAAACATGTATGCGTGAGCTTAGGCTACCAACCAACGTATGAGAAACTTTATCTCACAAAAACTTAAGTTGAGCATGAATATTTTTGGAGACCAGTCACCAGATTTTACCATCACTGGTCTCCAAATTTAACGAGGCCCTGAATGAAAAGATCAGATATATACTTCTTTGAAAAGGGAAATGACCTTTGAAAAAGGGGCACTTTTCTGTTCGAATAAGCACTGTTTAACCTTTCAGAAAATTGGAGAAGGCACCGAGCGGTAAGAGCGACCCCTGTTTCTCCGGTTTTGCATGAGGTATTAGGTGAATGTTCATGGCAATAGAGAATGGGGGAGGTGGGACTTACACAAGGTGTGCTAGTTTGTTTGAAGACTTCTACTCATAGCAAGAATGTGTATGGGCCTACTCTTTACCCATGATATTCAATTGAATTGAATTTTGATAAATATCTCCATCCATAGGCGGCGGAACCGGGGGAACATTGGGAACGTGCCCTCCCCCCTTTTCTCAAAAGTTAGAAAAAGTCCCCTTTCAGAGAGGAAAAGTGCCCCTTTTCCATAATTTTTTTAAGATACTAACTGGGTCACCATTTGGTCGCCCAGTGATACATTTTGGTCGCCCAGTGAGCAAAATTCTGATGCAATGGGCGACCAGGATTTTCGTCTTGGTAGAATTAAGTTTCTATTAAGATACAAAATCATATGAAATCAAAGTTTATTCATGTTAGGTCAGACTTAAAGGAACTGGCGGCTAAAAAGTGATGGCGTATTTTATTTGAGTCTTACACTAAATCGAATACCTTTACAATCCGGAATATCATCAACATTATTTAATCCCGACTAGAGTACTTGAAATAAGTACGTGTTTTGGACTTTTTGAATTTGTTCGGTTGTGCGCATTGGGTGAAAATTTATGTAAAAAGCAGACCGTGTGATGCGACTTCTATTTGGTTAAAGTCTACATGAATTAGCAACCCCCTACAAACGCCCTTTTTTTTTGGTCGCCAGCTCCTTTAAAGGATTAAGAAGTCCGTCTTAAATAAAAGAGGACTTTAAAAGACACATAATTGTGAAGA